>JAUCNQ010152223.1:0-16382 GCA_032352715.1 Bougainvillia muscus | reverse complement strand
CGTTCGTTCGTTCGTTCGTTCGTTCGTTCGTTCGTTCGTTCGTTCGTTCGTTCGTTCGTTCGTTCGTTCGTTCGTTTCCCCGGATCCAGTTGTTCGAAAGCGGATTAAATATAGATAAGCTTAATCTGGTATTATTGCTTCGAAATCAATTCTGATTGGTTAAAGTCAGATTTAATACTGGATTAACCTAATCAGAGTTTGATCCGCGTTCGAACGACTGGACCATGGTTATTTGAATGAACGCATGGAGAATTCTTTTCTAGTGACTGAAGAAGAGATCCACAAAGGTGTATTAGATGTAAATGATCTAATTAAGTATTGTCTATGGTTTGAACGTGTGATTACAGATATAACGGAATCGCCAAAATGCGACCACAAGAAAAGGTTCATGGATTTGATTACAAAGGAAATTGATATCGAAGCTGTAAACTTGATTAATACTCTTAAAAAAGAAAAATTAAATGGTTTGCTGCCTTCTGATAATAGTGTTAGATACGACGTAAACTGGTGTTCAAAGTGTAACCAAGAAACTGTGGACGCAAATTGTGGTATCAATCCGAACCACCTTCCGCATAAAGAATATTTAACACAATTATGCTTGGATTTCGAATCCAAAGTTAAGGAAATGATTAAAAGTGGGATCGAAGAAAGGTAATAGTTAATCAGTTGGCAGAAAACCAAATATGGTGACTAATTGACATTATAGTTACAAAGCTGTTTATCGAACTATTGGACGTCAATAATTATGTTATAGAGTTACATTATCTGTTTTGCCCAAGGGTCTTTTTTCAGAAAAATTGTGTTACTCTAGATAGAATGGGGATTTTGTAACCCTTGTCTTAAGTCCTGTACCGGCAAAAAATATCATATGCATATGTTGGGACTATATTTACAACTTGATATTGTCCCCAGTTAAATATTTTTTCTCCTAACCATCTTAACCAAAGCGTTGGATTATCTGTGAAAACGCAGCCTAATTGACAATTTTTTAAGATTCCCAGCTAACACAAATTCAAAAATGACGTCCTCGAGACATCTCTACGACGTCGCGACGTCGTAGGGACGTCTTGAGGACGTCAATTTTGGTCCCGTGTTAGCTGGGTTCATTCAGTACTGTGGCGTGATGTATATCTTTCAACATCTCCTCTAAGTTATATACTTTTCTTATTGTTTTCGTCCTAAAAGCGGGATTCAGGCGTCTTATATCTGTTGATTACCATTGCTAAAATATTGATTTTAGAGAAAAAACCGAGCAAAGCGATGAACTTAATGACGAACTAACCAAACACATCAGGACATGTAAAAAGACAATAAGCTGTTTTGAAGGAAGGGAAGAAGTTCTTAAATCTATTGCAACATACATTGAGACGAGTTCTGGTAAAAATGAACCATTGATAATATTTGGAAAGTCTGGAATTGGAAAGACATCAATTATTGCCAAAGCATATGAACAAACAAAGAAAAAATATTCGAATAGTTTCACTGTACTGAGATTTCTCGGTACTACAGCAAAATCATCTAATATTGCAAATCTTTTGTCCAGTATTTGTGAACAGTTGAAGCGATGTATGGAAAGTGATATAAAAAATATTAAAATTCCAAAAATTCCAACGGTAAGTCACCCCATGGTTGAAAACATGACATTCCTTCCGTATATGTTCCGTATATATGTCCGCATATTACCTCAGTGTAAGTCATCCTTCTCTACATGACGAAAAGCGATACAACTATTTTTTCAAAGACTCAATTTTTCTCCATAAGTTGAAACAGAAACATCATGTGATTTCAAACACATTGTCCAGGGAAAAATCGTTGTATATTTAATAACGAGGCGGATTCAGTCTTAGTTATGTTATGTTTCATTTATTTATTTCGATATTTAATGACCTTTGGTCTCCATTTACTGCTATGACTAGGTGGAAGCATGTTCAAAATCCGCTTCTGCAACATCCTAATGCATTTGAAAAAAATTTGATATAATGAAGCGCTAGCATTCACGCACTTACTATTAAGCCCGGGCTTTTTTTACACTCTTAAAGCCTTGAGGGAGGCATTATGACCCCCACCTAGTAACTTTAGAACAAATAACTTTATGAACATAAAACGTGGCACAAATGTTCACCATCGCATAAGGAGTCACGTGACGTAAAAGCAATTATGATGACGTCATCATGTCGCCGATGACGTCATAAAGACGTAGAAAATTGAGTATAATCACTATGTTTAAATTCCGACCCAAAATTTAGCATCAAAGGTTATTATTCTCTTCAATACACTCTAATAACCATGTCTTAAGATGGAGTTATCAATTTTATATGTTTTTAGGCACTTTAACATACGTTAAACTGGATTTACGGAGAGAGAAATGCTTTCCGGAAATTTTTCCGGCAAAACTTCCGTTTTTTCCGGATGATTTTCCTGAAATGGAAAAAATTCCGAACTCAAAATAAAGGTTAGGTTAACAGATGCTCATGTGCAAAGTTTCAAGCCTATATCTTAAATATTGAACAAAATACAGCAATTACAAATGTTAAGAAATTTCAGAGGAAGTAGTGCAGTAAAAAGTGTACTATAAGAATGAAATTTTCTGAGATAACGTAATATAGGCATATGTTGAATGTGGCAAAGTAACACATCGAAAGCAGCAATATAACAGAAGTTACAGGGGGTCAAACATGCCGTGGGCCATAATGCCCCTCCCCCCAGGCTTAATAGGGTTAAGAATACCTCACAATTAGACTTGTATGTAGTGTTAATGACGGCTGATGTTATTATTAAACGATTTTATTTAACTAGTTTTGCAATACTTATAATAGGCTAATGACAAAAGTTATACCTGTAACACAGAGACGGACGCAGAACATGCTTTTCCTTAGTCACAGCAGAAAAATGGAGACTCAACCTCGTTAATTTCTAATTTCTTTTCGTATGAAGATGGGTCTTTAACGACCCTTAATCATACAAAAATCTATTAAGAATTAAACGTTTAGTTCTTCATGGTATTGCCCTGAGTAGGACTGGATTAGGCTTGAATTATATCATTAATTGCCTACTTCAATATACATAAACTGAAACAATAGGAATATATTTATTTCTAAATTCTCTGAGGATGATAAAGCTATTTATGTTTTGAAGCTATCATTATAATCAAATTGCAATTTTAATCATCTGCGAGGCTGATATATGCACTAACGGAAGAATGATTAATTATACTTTCCATGTTCGTACTATCGATTGACCGTGTTTGTTTTAGGAATACAAGAACCTTGTACCATATTTTCACGATCTTCTGAAAAAGAATATGGAAGAAAAAATGGCAAAACATAGCGAAATTAATTTCGAGTTGAAGAAAATTCATGAACAAATGTTGTTAAACAAAAAGAGAGTTAGAACATTCAGAAAGGCTGGTTAGTAAATTTTCACCGCGGTGATCCATAGATATATATCTATGGGTGATCACAGAATCACATACCTGATATGATTTGAAATTAAAACTAAGTCTTAGCATGGAGCCATGTTGATTGTATTTTGGTTAACAACAGAGTTTCGATATCATAAGCAGTTTATAAGCTTTAACCCTATTACCCACGGGATTTTCCCACCACCTAAAACTGGGGGTGCTCCCCCTCCTATTCTTTGCTGAACAGTAAATGCTAGAGAATTGAAGCATTGCACAGTTATTAATCAACATAAAATGAACATTTGGGTGTGGTGAGATTTGACATGACGTCATCGTTGTATTGATGACTCCATCATTAAGTTCTGAAATTGCAAAATAAATGTACCTCTTTAGATGGGTTAATTCACTTAGTCAAATCATCTTATTTCCATTGAAAACTTCGGAAAACTGAACTCGAGTATTGGAAATAGCGTTAACCTTTGCCGGCATTATGAATTTAACAGAAAAAGATGTACGTTCCAGTGGCGGATTCAGACCTAGTCAGAGCAACACGATGAATGGCTAAAAGTTTTAATTCATTTCTATATGATGATGGCTCTTAAGAGACCATCATCATACAGAAAGCTATTAGAATTAATAAGATTGAGCATGTTTTGAATCTCCATTTCATTGCTGTGACCAGGTAAATACATGTTCGAAATCAGCCTCTGCGTTCCGATAAGTTTTGCGGTATTTTTTCGAGAAATCGGAAATCTTTCTGATAACCGAAAAATTGACGTCATATTTGTATTTAACATTGTGATATAGACATTGGTGCCAGAAATGCTTAAAGCCAATTATTATGGATATTACACGGAGAATAGTTTTTCATATTTTCAAGGTAAGATATGCAAAATACAATGGGTTGTTCTAATAATTAATAACTAATTTTGGAAGTGGGAGAATCATATACCTGAGCATTGGTCATAACAAGCAAAATTGATTGATACTGATTGTCGCAAAGTTCTCAAAAGTTTGGGATGTTTCTTAAAAGTTATTTGAGAAATTCCAGGGTTAATAGGGTTGAAATATTGATTTTTGATTGCTGAACTGATATGCATGGCGGTACCATTACAGCCATCACGGCCATTCAGATTTTTTGATTTCAGATTCACTTTTCTGCTTCTCAGATTCACTTTTCTGCTTCTCAGATTCACTTTTCTGTTTATCAGAATGTCAAATTTGAAATTTGGTTTTCTGAAATCAGCTTTTAGTTTCCCAGAATCTATTAACTATTAACTATTGATTTTCTTTACATCAAATCAAGATTTCAAAATTATGTGCGTCAATTCCGTGATTTGATTTTTGAGTCTTCCTGTAGTACACTCCTCCCGGATTGCCCTTATTTTAGTTGATGTACTTCCTTTAAAAAAAGTGTTGAACAAAAGACAAACAAAAGAAATTCCCTCTCTCGCCAACATACGGAACATGCCACACAGCTAGCTCTACTGGGTGCAGAATATTCAAGGTAAAGGGTAAAGAAGGTAAACAAAAACATCTATCCATGCTTACCAGAAACAAATTTAACAAGAGACTACCTCTGATTCAGGAACACAATGAACACGTGTATTCAACATGGAACATATAACCTGATATTTTTATTTTCATGATATATCATGTACAAATTTCGATTCGACGTATATAAATCAGTTTACAATGAAGACTTGAAGTTTACTCTTATTTTAGAATAAATCCTGTAATTTAATACCTAAATTTTGTTCTGGACTCGGAATCCGTACTCCAGATTTCCGCAGATTGCTTCATAAAATCATTTATGAATCATAGCCTTTTTCGTGCTGTGGTGAACTGAACGTACCTTTATCATTAAAGGACTACCAATCTGTTAATCCTACAAAGTGCAGGTACTTCTCTCTTTATCACAAACTGTTACCTTACCCGCAGAAGAATTTAGACAAAGGTAGATAATAACATGGCTTTTCTGAGATGACATTGCAAAGATCATTATTTTGTTTTTATAGATACCAACAGGAAAAGACTAATTTTGTTTTTGGACTCAATTGATCAATTGGTTGATGACGGTGTTTCTTATTCCATGGAATGGTTGCCCAAACGATTAAGTAGTCATGTTAAAATAATCATTTCAACCCTTCCAGATAAAGTGTTTGGAATTTATGATAATTTAGAAAAGGTAGGGGGAGCTCAGGTCTGAAAATGGATATCTCTTTCACAATCACAAGTCGTCATACCCTGTAAAGTTATTTCCTTACAGTAACATCATTTCAAGTTACACAAGGATTACTAGTCTTTTGTAAAATTTACTGTGAACGGCTTTTATAGTTACAGGACGGTAGTGTCATGTTTTTTCATAGTTAACAAGGATACTTTCTATGACTGTTCCTATTGATATTCGTGACAGTAAAATTATTCTAAAGAATATACGATTACATTGTTGGTAGTGTTGGTGGTGTTGGTGGTGTTGGTGATAAATGGAAACTGTAACACAGATATTACTTTCATGGAGTTTGGTGATTCCAACGGAAGGCAATCATGTGATCTGAGGATTTAAGCCGAATGTATTCTAATTGAAAATTAAGGTTACTTGACCACTGATCTATTATATTTAGAAACTCTGTCCGGAATCTTTTATTGAGCTACAAGAATTTTCATTTGAAGATGCTGTTAGAGCTCTTGATATGTGGTTGCAAAGTGAACAACGTACGCTTACAGAACATCAACGAAAAATTGCATTTCAGGTATTGACAACATACAGAGTACCTTTATATTTACGAATTATTTTAGACCAAATGAAGAATTGGAAATCCTATACCCCAGAGTGTAAATTGATTCTTACCGACAGCGTAGATGGTGCTATCAATAAGTTATTTTCAGATCTTGAAGTTAAACACGGTCACATGCTAGTAAGCACAGCATTGGGTCTGTTAACATTAGCTAAACGAGGGTTATCTGATTCAGAAATGGAAGATTTGCTATCAATGGACGAAGAAGTCCTTAATGATGTCTATCAATATTGGAAGCACCCTTTACATCGTATACCACCAATGCTATGGTTAAGACTAAGAACAGATCTTGGAAGTTTTATATCATCAAAAGGAGATGACGGATTTGTTGTAAGTAGTTGGTACCATAGACAGTTTCACACCTCTGCCAGGGAGAGGTATTGCAAAGGAGACAACAGGACCAAGTATCTTAACTTGTTATGTGATTTCTTTCTCGCTTCTCCAACAAGTTTTCGTCAGGAAAATAGTATGCGTGGAGATGTGACGTATAATCTCCGAAAACTTTCAGAGTTACCAAGGCATTTGATAAATGCTAAAGGCATCCTAAAGTTAAAGGAAACGTGCTTGCTTAATTATGAATTCGTGTATTCAAAACTTGCCACAAGTGGATACGACAGCTTACTGGAGGATTTAAACGAAGCATTTGGTGTGTTTCCCGGAGATGCTCATCTTTCTATGTTACATGGATTCCTATTGGCATCCGGTCGCTTTTTATGCCAAGATTATGATCAGCTTCCTTGTCAACTTCTTGGGAGATATCAACATGCTGATGAAACGAATCACTACACAAGGTTTTTAGAAGAGGCAAAGATGTCAAACACACGTAATCTATATCCGTCTAAACCTATTTATTGGGCCCCAGAAGTTGCTTTAAAGATCGTATTGAGCAAACATGTAGCTCCAATTCTTTTGACTGCTACTTACAAGAACTATATCTTAACTATTCGGGAAGACCAAAAAATTAGGTAAGTCATAATTATAAACAGAAAATACATACAATTCACCAGATTGTTATATTATTTCTTTTTTCTATTGAATGTTATAAAATATTTGATCAACATTGGTAAGTTAGGCTATTTGATACTAACTTAATTCGGGTACTGATATGTATCTAGACTTTGGTTAAAATGAAATCCCTCCGATAGTCGATATTAAAGGGTCTGCTTTACTTTCTAGAATTTGGAATCAGGAATCAGGAAAACAAGAGCAGACACTTTCATTTGAGACTGGCGTCATGAGTATTAAAAGTAACTTTCTAAAGGTCACTAAAATATTCTGGAATAACGACGGAACAGGGATCATACTCTGTTCTAATTATCGCACATATTTTTACAATCTGAAATCTGGAAGGCTTCAAACGATTGGATTTGATGGACCACAAACAGTTGGAATATCAAAAGACGGAGGAACGCTGGTGGTTCTATCAAAGGTGACATCTGCGGGAGATATTCGCATCTTGTCATGTTACGAATTAGCTTGTGGTAACTTTGTAAGTCATTAACTTTGAAACGCATTATTTCTACTCTTCTACCTTCGTGAATATGAAATAATTACATGTTAACTGAATCGCTATGTTCCGACTTTCACCCATAAATGCTCCCACCCTATTTTTCTGGGAAAGTACAAGTGCAATTGTCTTGAAATATTGCACAGATATTCCTTCGCATAAGTACATTGGAACATCGTACTACTGGTGGCCTTTCTGATGACGACATAAAATCCGTAGATCTGAAAAATCCATAACGTGCGAGAAATGTCAAATAACTAATTTATTATTAAAACTTTTTTTGTGTGAGATTGTCCAGTTGTGATAAAAAAAACACGCTATAAAGCTTTAATTTGGCATGAAATTTGGGAGAAACCGTTCTAGTAGATAAAAAACAAACATTGAATAAGTTTCAGGCTCCTGGCAAAAGTACACCTAGAGATGTAATACGGAGAGGATTTTTTTTAGCCATACCCCAACCTCCATACCAAATACGGTTAAGGATTTTATCATGTAACCTGTGGAATCTGGAGTTAAACACCAAGTTTTAGCAGATTGTATAATAAAATCGTTATAGGATAACCTATTTTTTCATGGAGTGTAAATAGCTTCGCAATCATTGAGATTGAACGAATACTTTTATATTATTCATATTATTATTTTTTATGCCTCCTAGGTACACAAACTGTATAATATCGTGGTTGATTTGGACACCTGTGCCTTGACTAACCCGCCGCGGTACTAGTTAGGCTGCCGCCTATCTGACACCTAGGCGGCCGCTTATCTTGACTCAGGCAGCCGCTTATCTTAACGGGTCCTGGAATATTTCCACTAGTCAGCAGTTTACCTTCAGATGTCGCATAGTCTTACCAACATAAGAAGCTTTGCAGCTACTTCACATATCTATGTGTAGCTGTTTTAATTGGCGGATCTAGAACATGCTTTATCGTCAAAGCGATACTATAGAGAACAAAAGTTATAAATTTCAGTAGATTAACAAATGATCATTAGCCTCTGAAACATGATTATCATCTGTTAATTATTAATAATTATTTCTATTAATAATTTGATTGTCTCGACCTTGGTGCTCTGGTTAAACACGTTTCTGATTTGTACTGCAGTGATAAGAATGACGTTTTTCTAGACGCAAGTATATAAAACTGAATTGAAAGATGAGTGTTATGAAGACTTGAGTCATATGACTTGCGTTACGGTTGGAAAGCAATATGTTGTACATGGACAACATATAATTTACGTAGCAGACAGTCGTGAGCTTGTACACAAGAGTAAGCCACATTGCTTATTGGTAGTTAGAAGCCTGCAAAGTGGAGATGAAATCTGCTCTCTTAGATTTGAGGATTGGTATGATAAAATAGAAAAATATATGTTCAGCCCTGATAACGTAGAAGATATTATGCTTAGCAATAATGAAGACTATCTGGTTGTTTTATGTACGGGATATAAAAACGAAATATCCGTATTGTCACAGAACAACAAGTTAAACATTTATATACTTGAATCGAAATCATGGAGTTTGCTTCATAGACATGAGATTACATTTGATAATACAAGAATACTTAAACATTGCTTTGACATATATTCTACGTCAACGAGTACTGAGGTATTAGTTCCTGCAGAAGAAGAAATATATATGTGCAACATTACAAGTGGGACCAAAAGATGTATTTTGCATTGTAAGGTATTGTAAAAGATTAATATTTTAACTCATTGTTAATAATGAAGCCAAGTGTTTCGCCGATGTTAAGTTATAGAATTGTTATACCCGTTCTTTTGTTCATTTAACTAATGACGTAAATCTCCTAATGTCATCTGAATTCCATATGCCGTTTGAGTTGCTATGGTGTTAGATTGGTTGTGTAAGTTGATATTATAACCACCATGAATGATTTTTCATGTCGCTTTAGAGGCTTAAGAATGGCACATTAAGTTTTCTTAGAACTTAGTGTCGTATATTACACAGGTTTCGATAGATTCTCAAATTAATATTTCTTAGGAAGATAAGTTCTCTGAAGCAAAAATTACCACTGAAAATACGTTATTGTTGACTAATGGCACCGATGTATTGGTTTATAACTTGGATGCACTGAATGAAGAGGATATCCCGCACAACAAACGGTCAATACGAGGTGATAATGTCATTATATTTTTATTGAAAGCTCGTATTTTCTGTCATAAGCTGTTGTAATTCGGAGACTACGTTAATGACGCCATAACGGACGACCCCCCCACCCTATCAATGATGTTTTTTAGACACTTATCTGTTTACATATATAAAATTTAAGACGTAAGCAATTAGCATTTTGCTGGTGACAGCATTTTTGTAACCTGAGGTACGAAAATTTCATACTTTTCGGGACGTTTTTTGTCTCCCAGTAACTTTTGAATGCATACGAATTTTTTATTTCTGATTTCAGTTTCTGAAAGGTATGAAACTGCTCCTTATTAGATGAACAAAAAAATCGAGCATTTTTCACTACTTTAGGCATACTAAAATTCCATATATAACACCATCAATTCTATATTTATATACTCTTAAGTGTTTAAAGAACATCTGTGAGAAGTTTTATGTGATATGGACCTATAGAACAGAAATTAGGTAGGAGGCATTTTTGCCTCCCCCTACTTTGTAGCGGGTTAAAGCCCCAAAGTTTCAGGTAATTTCATTAAGGCAATCAAAAGATATTTAAAAAAATCACTTGAAGGGCATTTATGCCCTCCGGCCTTTTATAGGGTGAAGGAACCGTCTCAAAAAATCACTTTATAAATTCGCTTCATTCCTGATAGCCTTTTAGGCGTTCTTTGCTTCTTCTAACGACGGTAGCGATCCCGCGAGCGCTTTAGCGCGAGTAGTGAGCGAACGCCTTTGGATACTTACCAAATAATTAAGTATGCGAACTTTCGCATAAATTAAATTTAACAATCTCAGACGGGGATAATTATTAAAACACGAAGTTTATTCATATTTTATTTATGAAAACGACATTTATTTATTTAAAGACAATTTATAACAGGCTGATCTGACCGTTTTATAAACAAATGCCACAAAACATTTCTAGCAGAGTTAATTTGAAAATCATCATGGTTCCGTGCAAAACCTAAAGAAATCGTGGGAATTTTCAAGAAACTAAAATATTTTATCAAACTACTGTACACGTTTTATTTATTAGAACACACCAATTTAGGCTCAAAAAAAAGTTAAGAGCAACCTAAAGAACATTCCCAGCCTCTTAAAACAAGTAACAACAAGATTTTCCTTTCGCAGACTCCAGGAGAGAGGAAAGAGAAGATTTTTTTACATGATTATATCTATTAAAATCAAGCAAAATAGGAATAACTAGCTATATTATACACCTGCTATTATAGGTCCTGTGAACTCATATTAGCAAGTGTTGTTCAAGAACACCACTTGGTCTCACAAGAACATTCGAGGCTGTAATTAAGTAAAGAAATAAGCACATCCAATCTCAGTAAAATTTAGACTTTGTAAGTAAACAACTTTGCACATCCAACCTCAGTAGAATTTAGTCGTTCTAATTAATATAAAAAATGTCTTTTTTTATGATAAGAGAGAAATGTTATATAAGAATGTTATATTAGGCTGGAATCAAAAGCAATCTTTATCTTTTTAGTCACCTAAGGAACACATGATGCTGCGGCTGAATGTTTTGACATATTAAAATTAAAGCGCAAATTCTGAACAAGCCCTCTAAGGGGGGACAAATTTTCCTTCACTCGTGAAAAATATGAACATTGAGGCTCTGAATTTACTGGGTTTTATAAAAAACTGTGTGAATTACTACACAAAAAACTGTTAACTATTTTATCAAAACAACTTACAGAAATCTGGACGTTTACTCCAGATTTCTGCATATTGTCTGAGAAAATCTTTAACGTAAAACATCATTTTTTAGGGAAAATTTGTACGGAAATTTGTACCATTTTCATCACAGAAGAATTGTCTATGTGCATACTTAGTATGTACAAAGACACTCCTTCTGTATAATCATTGATTCAAATTTCCATACGAATTTTGTGGACGGCCCCTAATTGCGTGTATGTGGCAATTAACAAGATGAGAAATGAAACTTACAAGCAAGCTAACCTTTTCTAATCACAAGATATTTTCTTTCCCAGACAAGCAATGCCTTCTTTACAACAACAAAGATATTTAACCCTAGAGATTCTAATCCTGACCTGATTCATAAGCGTTTGTCTCAAAAATTCGCTTAAATTCGCTTCATTTTCATTTCAAAGAAGTGTTAATGTGCAAGTGTTTTTGTCTTAAATGAAAATTAAAAGGACTGAAGCGAATTCATGAAGCGTACTTTTGAGATGAACCCTAAACGAAATATTAAAAGCGCAAACCGGCCAACCATCAACAGAAAACTCTGCACGAAATCCAACTGTATACGGACTGAATACGGAAGTAGACGGACTGTATAAAAGTCCGGATACAGCTGGATTTTGTGCAGTGAAAACTCTCAGGGAATTTAAAAAAACAACATAAAAATGAAATCAAATTCCAGGACTTTTAAGTACTTTCCAGGACAATTTTTCATTTTTTCCAGGACTTTTCCAGGACTTTTCCAGGACTTCTTACTGGATTCAAGGACTTTCCAGGGCAAAATAATCAGAAGAATGATTTTGAGTAATGAAAACAGTTTTTTGTACTTGTCTGCAGGTTTGAAAGCCGTGAAAAACACATAGATATTCCAGGATTTTTCATGAAAAATCCAAATCACTAAAAATCAGGACTTTTAAGGACTTTCCAGGACTAAATTTTAATTCCAGGATTTTCCAAGACTGGTGGGAACCCGGAATAATAGCATAGCTTCATTAATCCAAATCTTCAATTCAATTCAATTCAGACACAAATTGCAATAAAATAAACACAAAATGTACTCCTTCGAAGTAAGTGTTCATAATAATTCGCAGGGAGGTATATAGTGCAAATATTTCTCAGCCAATTATGTTTCATCTCAACAATTGTATGCTATTTTATGAGTAGCAGAAGTGTTTTTAGGCATACAAAGAATTAACTTTTAATCCTCAAAACATTGTTTTTCCAACAAAATACAGATTAATTTACTTTCACAATTGCCTCTGCAGTAGAACATCTTCAGCATATAACATGTGAACCAATCAATAACTGTTCAATAGATATCTCTTTCAAAATAATAGTCAGGTACTGAACATATATACATTTTTGGATATAACAGTGATGCTGTTCGAGAGTGAGAATCATCTTTACCACCTATGCCAACTTTTTGAATTAATAGGTGTCTAACTTGCTCAGTAGGAGAGCCAAAATGAATGATATGATGCACTGAAAAGGTACAGTCAATATCCATTCCAATGAGCTGGTGGAAAAACAACTGCTTTTGGTCCTACCATGCACAAGGATTTAAAAATAAACTTTAATGTAGAATTTGTAGCTGTTAACTAAATTTGTCTTCGGGTTAATGGTCGTGATGCACCAATTCTACCATACCAATCATGAAAAATGTATGTGTACTGCCTCTTCCACTGGGGGCCCTAAACAAATGTTGAAATGGTTACAATAACATAACATAAACTGGATGAATTGATAATAACTGAGAGTTACCTCTGGGGCAACAGAGCTTTAACTAGGCCACCAAGAATCCCCACTTAACCGATAGGCCACCGAAAACTTCCACAAGGTAACCGAGAGTTAGCACGGTTACCACTAGGGCACCGAGAATTACCTCTAGGTAACCGAGAGTTAACAATTAGGCCACGGAGAGTTAGTACGGTTACCACTAGATCACTAGGTCCCCGAGAATTACCAATAGGTAACAGAAAGTTAACCGTTAAGCCACCAAGAGTTAGCACGGTTACCATGCCACTAGGTAACCAAGGTTTAACAATTCGACCAACGGAAGTTAGCACGGTGACCACTAGGTTACCTAAAATTACGACTAGGTAAACTGAAAGTTACCCGTTTGGCCACTGAGAGTTAGCACGGTTACCACTAGGTCACCGAGAATCACTAGGTACCCGAAAGTTAACCGTTAGGCCGCGAGTTATCGCGGTTTACCGCTAGGTCACCAAACTGAGAGTTAACAATTAGGCCACCGAGAATTACCACTGGGCCAACGAGAGGTTACAAGAGTTAACCACCTGGTTACCGACAGTGTTAACCACTAGCGGTTGTCACAGAGAATTTTAACACCGCTACGTCAGGAATTTACCATTGAAAGTTACCACTTAGGCCATCGAGAGAGTTACCCTGAAACGTAGTACACTTAAGATTTACCACTAGGCCACACCGAGAGTTGCACAGGGATTGGGGGGGGGGGAGGGGGAGCGGGAGCACAATAAAGCTTCGAGCCAGCTACTTTGAATGACCACATGCAAATGGCTGTAAAAACACAAACCTCAACCTATAGTAGAGCATCAAAAAATCATACTTCAAAAAGGAAAAACATCACACCTTTCTAAAAAGGAAGCAACAAAAAAAGGAGAAAAAAAACCCTTGGAGGGTAGCTAGCTAGCTACAACAAACGAAACCCATGCCTATTTTTTAGCCCCAAATTTTCTTTTAACCTAGCTAGCTAGCTACATTTGATTTTGATACAATTCAAAAAACTAAGAACCTATCTAGCTTGCTACTTGCATTGTCTGGAGGCACTGTCATCTTTTCTTAATGGTATAGTTATGCAAGTTTTGAAGTTTTATCAAGAGTAAAAAGATTGTGTGGTCTGGCAGTCTACAATCCCAGCCAATCCAATAATAAACTTATTTCTCTGGTAATCACAAAGTTCTTTGGGTGAGTAAAGACTGACATGGTTATAGCTTGAAAATCACAAGACAGATGAGAGATCACATCGTGGTTTTTTCGCCAACTTGCTTCTTGCGATTCACCAGAATATTCGAATGCTCCCCCTTCTGCAAACATCGCATAATAAATGTTCTTTTGTAATTTTTGTCACGTGACAAGGCAGAAATCTGCCTTGTCGTTGTGGGTATCCCCAGTCGTAGCTTTCATCAATTCCCGTACGGCATTACGGCACTCCGATTTCCCGCTTTTATCCCGATTGCTAATTCTTCGCGCCCCGATTTTGCTTAAGCTGCGACTACCACATTCCTGTCAATTTTCATTTCAGATGAAGTGTTGTTGTGCATATTGTGTATGCGCAATAACACTTCATCTAAGGTGAAAATGAAGCGATTTTTGAAGCTAATTTAAGCGAATTTTTGAGACGAGAACTGGCTATGACTTATTTGATAACAACTGGGAAGGGGAACCAAAAACCTCACTGTCCATCAGTGAGATATTATTTTTAGTTTGTGATAAGATTAATGCCCCCTGTCCACTACATGGCAACTTGAACACTTATACTTGAACAAGCCCCTTTTGAATAGAATACATTAAAAGCTTAGTATGTAACAATATAGTGCCAGCCAAACGCTATTCGTAAATTTAACAACTAATATGAATAAATCAAGGTGTCTTCAGAAATAAGTTATTTCCATTTGCGTAGTAAGCAGAATCTCGTTTAAAGATTGTTTATTGCTAAATTCATGCAACACTTTTAATTCCTAATAATTTAGAAATGAGAAGTTTGGAATTCAACACAGAATTCAATCTAGCGGCTTCTATCAGCATCGAGAACATTGTTCAAATTTGGAATCTGCTAACTGGAGATGCACTCGAATATACTTTTACTGTTGATAAAGATACGAGCATTGTTTTTGTTGATACCGAGTGTTTGTTGCTTTTCAACGGATCAGAACACACGTTAGTTAGTATCAATTACATTTCAACTGATGAGGATAAAACAAGACTATCAATCAAAACATTGTTCTACGCTGTATCATCTGAAAACCGTGCGTTTGTTTTTCAAAATACATCTGTCGACATATATGATTATAACACTGGTAAGTGAAGAAAGTCTAATTATTATTATTTCCTATTACTTATATAGGCTGGCCATTTTAGTGTTGAAACATCTAAGTATCAATGCGTGTCTGCTTTCGGATCCTGCTTCTATTTAAAGATCCCAATTGAGCTACGGACAGTAGTGGAGATTGAACCCGCAAAGACGTAAGTGGGATGCAACACCTTGATCCGCTCGGCAAGACAACCATAAAGTATTTTACGAACAATATCTCAACCACGTTAAGTCTTGAATGCTAATTCCCTGCATTACATGAATTATGTATCCCTTTATCCGTTAGACAAAATTTTGTATGACGTCTATGAGACGTATTTACCACGTCGCGACCTCGTTAAGATGTCTTATAGGCGTCAACTTGAGAGGTGTCCCGACTGGGATCACATCTCAGCATAGTTACGGACAGTACCACAAATTTCCGTTTTTCGATCGTTTTACACGCGGGTAATTTGCGTTTTTCGATCCTGGTCGAGTTATATCGCGGGTTTTGTTCTTTTTGCAAAGGTCTTGGCAAGTAATAGGAGATCTGATAAAAAAATTCTCATTATTATCGAAAACATTGGGCAAAATAGGCCTTACAAATTCAAAAATCGGGTTAAATCGGAATAACTTTAGTTCCACCGGATGCACTTACTTCACACACATTACTTTCAAATTTGTTGCATTTCATCAGACAATAACAGAAAAAGCCGGGTCCATTGAAATTTCGGATATTAACTGTCCAAAATCCGATAAATTTGATAAAAATCCGATAATCC
>JAUCNQ010152112.1:0-16382 GCA_032352715.1 Bougainvillia muscus | reverse complement strand
TGATCCCTTTCTGAATGCATTATGCATTGCATGTAATGTGCAGACGATTAAGGGCACCAAGCCTTTATACCCTCTCTTTCAACTTTTCGTTCAAATATATATCTATATACTGCCTTATTTATATTTGGCCCATCAGATGATAGGAAAAAAGCCTATGCCAGGGAATGTCATACTTATCGGAGTTCATCGCATCTGTCAGCATACTTGTAAGGTCAACCGCTGTTGCTCTATAAAAGTACAGAGATCCAAGAAATTTTGTAACAACACAGTTGTCGTTTTCATCCCAAAAACGAATAAGGAGACCCATTTGTTTTAGTCTTTGATTTGTTGTTGTTTCATCAAATATAAGACTAAAGGATCCTTCTGACTTAGAAATATCTTGACACAACCAGCTTGACAGCAATGGACCTAAACCATCTTGATAAACATAAGATGCCTTGCTTCTTCCAACTGTGAATCCTTTTGCAAT
Organism: Bougainvillia muscus; assembly: GCA_032352715.1. Lineage (NCBI taxonomy): Eukaryota > Metazoa > Cnidaria > Hydrozoa > Anthoathecata > Bougainvilliidae > Bougainvillia > Bougainvillia muscus. The sequence goes on along the minus strand of JAUCNQ010152112.1, from coordinate 15,913 downwards.
TTCACTATCTGGGAACATTTTTTGAAATAACAAAGGTACATTGTCACAATCTCGTAAGGACATATCTTCTTCAGCAGTTTTGAATAACCACATTGCCTCAGCAGCTGACACTTTCTCTTGTTAAGAAGGACCAATAAAGAGTTTCATTTGAGTTAAGGAAGATGATGATGTACAGGTTTCAAAATGTCTAACAGTATTGGAAAACGCAATTTTTGATATTTCAACATGTTTTGGTTTCCCAGAATGTTGTTTCAAGGCTTGCATGCCTTGCTGATCAAATTTCAGCTCTTTGTTGCAAAGTCTACATAATGCATGCATAGAATTCTTTTTTTCGATCAATTTTCCAAATTTGATGCCATTCTGGTCAAGCTTTTCACACCAGGTGTCAAACCACTTAACCATTATTTATACTATTTACTATTTATTAACCTAACAGTCAGTATAACTCATAACGGTTATTCACTGCCGCCAAATACAAAAATCAAAATCAAATCGAATAAAATCAAAAGAAAACTGAATAAAAATATAATATAATCAAAATATGACTGTTGTTATGTGATATGGACCAATATCTGAAGATAACTATTTTATTCATTTAGTTTTCTTCCATCATCTATAAAATGGACCAAATTATTTCCTTAAGCAAAATAAAAAATAGTCACGTTATAGTAAAAAATGAAAAAAAATGAAAATATTGATCAAAAATGAAAAAAATGAGGAGGCATAAAAAAAATGAAAAAAATGAGGAGTGGACAGCCTGCGTGAGCTGCTGTACTTCTTCCTTTGGAGGTTAAAGCCTTTTACGCTTTAGTTGCGAGACGGGGAGACGGAAATGTTTATCTCGCTGTCTCGCAAATCAAAAAGAGACAAAATGCTCGTAACCTTGAACCCAGCGCCGTTCATCCCTTTTTATTATGAGGAAGGCGAGATTTTCGTCTCGTCGTCCTATCTCATAATAAAAAAGAGATAAACGACGCAGGGTTTGAGGTTGAAAATGCCTGCTATGATCGAGGTAACCTCACCCCAGGTCTTACAGAAATTCATTTTGCAACAAACAAGATCAACTCGGTGACCAGGGCTGTTTGCCTCAGTATGTATTGATTAAAAATCTATGGAAATCAAGCCCAACGAGTCTTCTAGCAAAATCGCCAGTGAACAACCGATCTTTTTTGTTTTCTTCCGTTAAGTTTTTGGCAACTGACGGACTAAATGGCAAGTTATTGTGTAGTGGTGTAGTGGTCTACTGAGATGGACAATTTACTATACTGTATAGTTAATTTTTTTACGTGAGGGTGTCTTTAATCTTAAAAAAACGTAAATTGACGGGTTTTTTACATTTTTGCAATTATCTCAAGTTTTAGACGGTAATTATTTATTTCCTTCGGTCAAACCCCCTAATTTTTCATGTTCTATCTGGTCAAAAGAAGCATCTAAAGTGTATTTACGGAAAACCCGTGAGTTCGTGAAGTGGGCTATAACTGTGTGTAGGGGGGTTTCTCCGTAGTCAGTATGCTCAAAAGTTTATTTATTGTTAGCATCATCTTCTTTGTAAACTTGAATACGACTGAAATATATGTTTATTCAATTCAACACAAGAGTAAACGTCAGTAAACCTGATGTGGACCTCAGGCTCAGAGAGAATGTTCACACTGCCTAAAAAACAGGTCAAAATTTTGCTATTTCTAAATTTTGGGAGACCTCATCCCCCTTTTGAATAAGCTTAAAAAGGGGGAGGGGTGCCGACTATGATATCTCACCCTCTGAAATTGTCATGATGATGAGATTTGACGGTGATCTTGCCTAGTATAGCAGGCAGTAGAAAACGAAAGGATTTGTTATTATTTCCATGTGCTGCCATTTTGGTGTAAAACACGATAAAAGAGCACAAGCATTAAGAAATTTGATTCGTCAGTACCTAGGTCATAAAAAGTAGTATGTCAGCAACAACTAATGGTAAGGAAATGAAAATCACGGTGCCGGGAAAAAATAGTCTTGGTTGGCCAAAGGGCTTGAAAGAAAATATCACGAGAAAGTTTAATCTTTTGAAAGACAAAACGTCCGTCTAGAAAGTGGTCAAACTTCCTAAAATACTTATAGAATGTAATTTTGTCTTATTGGCTTCAGATGACGGACCAAGAACTCAGATGGGCAAGTTACGCATGCGCACATTCCACACGTGATAGTCGGTTACACCCGGGGTCGGCTGTCCAAACGAGCTCCTGCATTCATCAACGCATGTAATTCCCTGGCTGACTGAAACTGCTGAGCCGAAGAAGACATCATGATTACAGCTAGGGTTGCTCGATCTTTGGCTCGTAATTCTCCTCGAAATGTCCTTAAGGTAAACGCTTTTTAATATTGTTAAATTGGTTCAGTTAATATACTGTTTATGTATTTTTGCAGGATTTATTGTTTTTTAGTGTTGATGTAGCCCTGCAGCTGTTTTGATTCTGCAGCCCAGCAGGTCAAGTCAGTGATTCAACAAAACTATCTAGCTAGCTAGCTAACAATCCGCTTTAAATGTATTTTTCTCATTGTTCTTTCACAGTTTCAAAGCACACCTAAGCACATCTGTTTTGGCTTAAAGACAACTGTTCCATAAACAGAAACGTTTTTCAGAAAAAAACGAGATTTTATGACCATGGCCTATTCCTTCGGTCATAACTTTTGAGTAAACTGCTCTTTTAAGAAACTGTAAAAAGCTTCTTCAAGAAAGCCATGTCTCTCCAACCATATATAACACTTCCAGTGACAATGAGGGTAATCGTATGCTGTTTATTAAAATTGGCAACAATGTGCGTTTTTTCTGTCTTTGTCAATGACAACGGAACGAGGGTCCTGTGTCACCATAAACTACCGTCGAAATAGCGGGGCTCTACAGGGTTCACGGAGAGTTTATTTTGTGATCCCGTAATTTAGTGAAAGCACCGTGTTATGGTTGCATTACGGTATTATTACGGGGGTAAAAAAAGCTGTTATCGCAACTTAGTTTTTTTTAACTGCTTCACCTATCCACAGGAACCCCAGTACTGGCTGTAAACAGATGTAAAGCATAATCTTATAACTTCTGTTATCTGAAGTGTATGGTCTTCACATGTAATGGGTTGTAAAGTTTGTCCAGAAATGAAACAAATTTTCATTGTTTTTCCCCAAATTCGTGCCCCCACAACTGTCTTGCAAGTTTTGTTTATATTATGATTCTCGATGTACATGCAAACCATAAATCAGCGCCCGTTAAATGAGGCGCCAAAAAGTTCGACACTTTTTTAACACTTTAAGGTAGCAGAAGGCGCTACTGGCTAGACGAAATCAAGTCTACTTATCTCTACTTATCTCTTGACTGCTCTTACATGTCTTGTAGTTTTCTTTCATATTGATCAATCCCAGGGTAATTTGTCTCACCCTCAAACCCAGCACCGTTTATCTCTTTTTTAGATTATGATGACGACGAGAAGAAAAGACCTTCCATCTCGTCGTCCTCATAATAAAAAAGAGACAAACGAGGCTCTGGGGACAAGGTTCCTTTGTCTCTCTCTCTCTCTCTGGTTGGCGAGATATCTACATCTAAATTAACAAGGACAGACTTTTGGCGGAAAAACGACTACCCCAGCCTATCCGTATTGAATACAGAATCTTCCACACCAGTATTAACTTACCGTTTCTCCAGGTGCCACCGCTGGTTTTTGGACAATAAACAATGATTGACCAAGTCCTGTTGTAAAAGCTGTAGTTTCATCAAGCAAAAAATGGAACAATAACATAACAGAAAATCTAGTAACGAAGTGCGATGATCGTTGCGTTCCCAGGCCAATCGCAATATCCGGCCCCCTTTTTTGGCAAATGTTAAATAGAAGTTTTACATTAAATGAACATTTCCACATTAACTGCGCAACGAAGAGACAATTTTTAGCGAATCTTTGTCACTGTTTTCTACTAAAGGACTCCTTTCGTGCTGTATCAGAAATCTCATAATTTTGATTTTTCCTTGGGGCCAGGGCCGGGGGCCATTGTTAAAGTGTTAATGCTCATGGGTTAGGAACCATCGACAGTGCATGACCCTGTTGCATATACCCAACCCCAGCGTACACTGACGACTCTCACGTGATAGGCTTATTATGAGCAAAACTAACGTTAACAGCCACGAGGGCCAGGGGCCATGGAAAACTAATAGCCGTTTTAAAGCAACTAGTTATTATTTTTCACTCTCCAAATTGAATCCACACCAAAGTTAGCACAATCTTCGACCCATCAAATTTAATTTATGATCTACATCTTCCTTAATCTTTCCTGTTTAGTCTAAATCCTAGGCTCATATTAATCTTATTTATTATTTTAAATTTTAGACGTATCAGGGTGCTGGTGGTGCAGCTGCCTTATTAGCTGCAAGACACATTCAAACTTCAACTAACAGACAAGGTATAATCTAATAATCTTGTATGTTCAGTACGGTAGTGTTCATTTGTTTAACATTTTTGGGGAGACAGCACTTTCTGGAAATGACGTCACAAACGTGAAATTACATTCAAGGATGAAAATCTTTCTGATTTAATGAATGATTTATGATGTTGTTTGGAATTTCATGGAAAAATTATCATGGTGTCCTCCACGTTTTGAGTCCCCCCACCTGTGTCCAATTCCCCCCAGTTGGGCAAGTCACCCATTGGCCTCCACTTTGGCAAATCTCCTCGGAGGATTTACAAAGATAATATTATAAAGAGAAGTTCATCTTGGGAATATATGTTCCATGCTTACATGAGCCTTATGCATAAACTAGAGAGGAAAAGCAATTATATTGATAGAACACAACATGACAGGTCCGGCAAAGCCATATTCAAAGAGGTGTGGCCATATTTAGTGTCTCATGGAGGACCCATCATGGTTTGGTCCGACTGGAGAAATTTTACCTCCTCTAGATTGGCTAAAAATGCAGCATTACATGCATTTTTCAGGGTTTGGCCCTTGCCTATGTGGCCGGCCCTGTACGAGCCCTCCAGCAATATGAAAAACATGGTCTTCCCCCATATGGGTAAGTTTCCCCTCCTGGGATCAAAATATAGGATCCCCCCAATGCCAACAGGGAGGACACCATGCTTATCCTTTCAAATAAACTTTAATATCCTATATAAAAGTTCTTAAGAATGTACTTCGAAACTGCCCAAGTTGCCAGAATTTGATTAGGGAAACACAAATATTTAATAATTAATTTTCGTAAATTTCTTGAATTTTGGCCAAATTTGCGAAAATAAAAATTCGCTAAAAATTTTGAAATTTTCGAAACTGTTAACTTATATATGCTTATATAGTTCTGAACAGTTCAAATGTCTTGGCATCTTTTTTAGTATTTCAGTCATAAATACAAACTGTATATATGCTACAAACTGTATATATGCTATACTCTGACATTACATATCAGAGTATACAAAACGAACTGGATATAGTAAAGGCAGCAAATTCATTTTTCAATCTTTCCAATTCGCCTATTTAAGTACTCGTAAAAATATATCATTATGTCTGATTTGCCAAAATTAGTTATCACGAAAAGTCTCAGTATAGAAAAAATTTAATTCACGTAAGGTAATAAGAATACGAAGGCTGTTAGTAATTACTCTACTCTGTTTATGATTAGTCCACAGAGGATCTTCTCAAGCATTCAAATGTATTAGAAAAGGATTTTAAATGGATGGATTTTGTAAGAGTTTGTTTTTTGTTTTAGCTACTGCTGAAGTATCTGCTATCTTAGAGGAAAGAATTTTAAAGACATCAAGCAAAGTTGAGTTACAAGAAGCTGGCAAAGTTTTATCTGTCGGAGATGGTATTGCTCGTGTATATGGATTGAGAAATTGTCAAGCAGAAGAAATGGTGGAATTTTCTAGTGGCCTAAAGGTAAACTATTGATAGTCTGTATAAAAACATTTTGCCAACCTTATTAAAAAGATAATTAGCATGCCGGTCATGCAAGTGAAGCAGGTCGGCATAGAAACGCCAACCTTGAGTGGATTCAACTTGCTTTTTGCGTTGGGGACGCTCATCATGGAAGTGGAAAATTAAATATAATCGATATTTAAAGCCGGTGTTATAAAAAAAATGTTTTATCATTTTTGTCCATGGTCATCCTGACTTAATTAAACATGCACCGTTTTATTCAAAGTGATTTATGATAAGAAATGTCCTGGATTGTCCGGGATTTTGAAATAAGAATTTGTGTTGTCACCATGGCAATATCCTAATATTTATTCTATTATTTTGAAACACGAAGATATTTAATAGAATAATAAGTATTCTTTAAATAGAAACAATAAAAAAGGAGTTCAAGTTATTTGATTAGATCATTTATGTTGGTGTGATATTTAAAAAGGAAGGAGGTTATATTTTGAAGGCAAGCCTGTAATAGTGCAAATCAACTAAGTGACACATGTGTGTAGCATGCCACTCACCTTTCCTGAAAAGGTCTGCTATAATAAGGTAGTTAGTTAAATTGTGATATCTACATTTTTTCTGTCCGTTAACATTTTTGATAAAAATTCGAAACATGAAAATAACACTTTCTGTTGCACCCCTGGACTTTGAGGTTGTTTAGTGTGATGGCATTTGTTTTTAACACCATATTGCTGCATTAAATTATGTTGTTTCTGAAAATGAAATACAGCTCAATTTGATATCACATTGATTTTCTTGCACAATCTTGTCTTGTTTTAAATTCTCTGCACTCAATTAAATGGCATTGTTTTAGTGTTTCTTATACCACATAAAGTCTGCCTTGTTTCAGAGTATCGAATCTGTGAGTAAAATCTGACCAATTAATAATAGTTATTTTAGATAATGTAGGTCTGATGTTAACAGAGAATACTAAACTAACACTGCATGAATTGTTAATTGACCCCTTTACTCGTCCTTTTTTAGGGTATGGCCCTTAATTTGGAACCTGATAATGTTGGTGTTGTTGTTTTTGGTAACGATAAGCTGATTAAAGAAGGTGATGTTGTTAAACGAACTGGGGCTATCGTCGATGTACCAGTTGGTGAAGGGTTACTTGGACGTGTTGTAGATGCTTTAGGAAATCCTATTGATGGAAAGGGCCCAATTGATGCTGCTTTTCGTGCTCGTGTAGGAGTGAAAGCACCTGGTATTATTCCAAGAACATCTGTCAAGGAGCCTATGTTAACTGGAATTAAAGCTGTCGACAGTCTAGTACCCATTGGCAGAGGTCAACGTGAATTGATTATTGGTGATCGTCAAACTGGTAAAACAGCTATTGCAATTGATACCATCATCAACCAAAAGAGGTTCAATGAAGCAAATGATGATAGTAAGTCCCTTAAACCCTATTAGCCCTGGGCTTTTTAGAGCTCCTCATCTCTGGGGGGGGGGGATTCTGCTCCCCCTGCATAACTTTTGAACAACAAACGGTATGATGATGAAACTTTGCACAACTAATATCTATCACATTCTTAACAAAATGACGTCATTATTTTTCTGATGACGTCATTACTTTTTTGATGACGTCGGCATATATTATTTCCATGGTTAATTTTTGCGAAAATAGAATTTCCTTATAACAGGTAATAAATAAAAATTCGCTAATTTATTCTTCTACCACCTGTTTCAGCGCTCGAAATAACTTTTTGTAGGTCGACGTTTAACGTGATCAGGGAAAATGAATATACGGTGGTCAAATGAAAATCCTGGCGTTCATATCGTTAGGTACAGTGGTCTGGCTAAAAAAATGTCACATACCATGGTTGGGTGACGAAGAAAATATTCCACTCCAGACCCTCGGAAACAGCCTCTAAATCAATTTCTGATAATAAATTTACAGTGGCGGATCTAGAAGCTTGAAAATAGTAGGCAAGTACCTACAAAGAAGTGTAAAACCATCGTTATTTATTTACAAACTGCCCGGTCAAGATGATCAGCATTTAAGAAATTCCGGTGGTCAAATGTTATATTCTGGCAGTCAGTGACCGTTGACCAGCCGTTATTTCGAGCGCTGCCTGTTGACAATTAAGTCACTATTTCGTTCCGCAAGAAATTATCGATTTTTTTTTTTTTTTTACCACGTTCTTTCATATAAAATTTGGGGAAAAGTCACAAAATTTGAGGCAAAAATACCGAAACTGCTCTTCATGAAAACTGTGGATAATCATACTTTAAGGTTAGATATTTTTGCAGGAATAAATTTTCGCGTATGGACGATTAAAAGATTTTGAAATTAACTTTTGCGTTTTAATGATGAGAATAATTAGGTCCCAGTGTATTGCAGATATGATTTTAAAGGATTCGAGAGAATAAACTTCTATCTTAAAGTATATTTGTAAAATTTGATAATAATCTTGATCTTCATCCTTCCACATCACAATAATTATTATTATTATTATTATTATTATTATTATTATTAGGCCTAACAAAATTGATTCTTAGATTAGCGTAACACGCGCGCACTAATAATTTAAGTTTTCTTGCTTACGTTTCTCCTCAAATGCCAAGAAGACAGCTTCGTGATAGCCTTCCTTGGACGCTCTGAACTTTTCCAGCGTAGCTGGCATATTGTTTGTTTTCATTTGTTATGCTAGGGTCAGACTTACCTTATTTTATTAAGATGAGAAACTTGCATCACCACGTGGGTTCACAACCACGCAAACTTTATGACATGAAGGCCGAGTTACATCTCTTCCAACTGCCTTGGCTTAAAATGTGCGGTAGGCTAGGGGACAGTTTTAAATAGAGGTAGCCATCTTTTCGAACGACTGCAAAAACAACGCAAACAACGATACAAACAAACTGATGCGATATATACGCTGATAAAGAACTTTAACATAAGTTTATGAAAATCTGTTGGGCACAAAACGACGAAAATAGGTAAATAAAATAACTTTACAAAGTCCCGCATTTAATTTTTTGAAAGCAAAATAAAATGAAAATCCCGCATTATGCATTTAACTTTTGACCTTGTTACGCTAATCTAAGAATCAATTTTGTTTGGCCTTATTATTATTATTATTATTATTATTATTATTATGATTATTAATAGTTTTCTATTGCATTTGTCGTAACTTCTTGTAATCGCTTTCTTTGATATTTATCGTTACTCTTTGTGTTGTTTTCCTTCGTATTTGTCGTAACTTCTGGTTTTATTTTCAGATGCACTTGTCGTAACATTTCGTATTTGTCGTAGGTTCTTGTATTGTTTTCTGTCGTATTTGCTGAAGGTTCTTGTATTGTTTTCTTTCGTATTTGCCGTAGGTTCTTTATTGTTTTCTTTTGTATTTATCAAAACTTCTTGTATTAATCTTATTGTTTTCTGTCATATTTGTGGTATCTTCTTGTATTGTTTTTTTTATTGTTTCTATCGTAACGTCGTATTTGTCTTTTCTTTTGTGATTTCGTAGGCATAAATTCTTGTAGCTTTTTTATTATTACTCATGCATAAAACTTCGTTTATTGCATCTTCATTCGTACTGTTAATATTTTATGTTAGACATATTTTCACAAATTTCTTCAGGTATGGGCCTTTTTAATTATGTTTCCTGATAGAAATTCTTACTTTTTACAGAAGAAAAACGGAAGTTTTCCTTCTTCCTCCTCTAACACGTCCGCTCATGATGACGTCATGATATTATATTGATGAATAGTATAAGAGTTATCCTTTACTATTAAAGTTTGATAAGAAGATTCAGTCATTATAAACAATCCTAAGAGCTCTCTCAGGAAGATCGTTTATCTTATTATTAGACTTACAACCATGTAGCAGCCAAACTAATGGGCAGTATTTAAACTGACTCAAAAAAGCTTTTGAAAAGTAATCTTTTTTTTCAAAAGAAAGATATTTTGACAGTCTAATAAGAGCACTTAATTTTCTCTTTGCAGCAGCAGCAGCGATGTGCGATACATAGCTGTCAAACTTTAAATTGCTGTCAATAGAGACACCTAGCAATTTCACCTCTGTAGTTTCCCAAATTAATTGGTTTCCTAACATGTGAATGTGTTCATGTTTAAATCCGGAAACCAAGAGGTGACACTTATCAGGGTTCATCCTTAAGTAGTTATTTTCGAACCAAAGAGGTGCCAGTTCTGATTGCTTTTCTAGTTTATTCAAGACGGATTCAAGATCATCACCACAGGCATAGGGTGTGGTGTCATCTGCAAAATGACATATATCTATATCGTAAAGAATGAAAAAAATCATTAAGATAAATGTTAAATAATTAAGGCCCTAACACAGAACCTTTGAGAACACCTTGTATTAGTTCAGTCCCAGAGCTGAAAGATAAATAACTTAGAACTAGTTTCAGAGCATTTTCACTTAACCCATATGCATGAAGTTTTGCAATAGTGCAAAAGGAAGCGATGATTGGCTTACAATTGAACATAATTATATTGTCATTTCATAATTTGAATAATGTTATACTCATTTAGTGTCAACTGTCTGGTTTATAAGTTATCCAAGGCAGTTCGTTTAGGGTCCTGTATCGAAATTTCACGACAGGTTAAAAAATTGTTCTGTTCACATGAAGCCTTAGTGAATCGCATACTCAGTTGCATGATTCATTTTGCTGTCAGCGGCAAGTAATTTGACGGTTTGAGCATGCGTGATGTCAACTAAAGCATGCGCAATAATATATTTTTTGATTTCACCACGGGCTTTTTGTTCACATGAAAAAACTTACGTCGTGGTGAAATTTTGATACGGTCTTTCACTCCGTATCAAAATCACCCTGTACTGAAATTTCGATACCGCTCAATCATGTGAACAGAATGAGAGTGTACACAAGATGCCGTACTGAAAATTTTGAATTTCGATACGGGGACCCTAAACGAAATTTCATATGTGAACACTGCCTACTCTCGGTAACCTAATTGTAGTCAGGGTATATTAAGGAGGGGTTGGCATTTCCCGTCAAATCTATAGATTGAGGGGGTGTTAATAACTGGGGGTAGGTGGATTTTAGGAGAAATCTGTAATATGGGGTGGTGTTAATAAATGGAAATGGGTGGCAAAATTTTGTGTCCCCCCCCCTACAATTAGGTTACCGAAAGTAATTAATTATTCATGAGAAGCATTGTGTCGTAATTTTTTTTTATCTTGACGTAAAGAGCTCTCTTTTTTCCCTTTTCTTCTTCCTCTTTTCCATCCCCTTCTCTTCTTCCTCCTACTTCTAGGGGAAAAAGTGGACTTAGTATGCTATGCTACCATTTTACCTGATCTGGTTATATTTTTTTCTTTCTTTTTAGAGAAAAAGCTTTATTGTATTTATGTTGCTATCGGTCAAAAAAGGAGTACTGTTGCTCAGCTGGTAAAACGTTTAGAGGATGCCGACGCTCTTAAGTACACAATCATTGTGAGTGCTACAGCATCAGATGCTGCCCCATTACAATACTTATCACCATATTCAGGATGTGCCATGGGAGAATACTTCCGTGACAATGGTAAACATGCACTCATCATCTACGACGATTTATCAAAACAGGTATGTTAGGTATTGTATGCAGTAAATACGAAGTATTTATAGGGGAAGTGTAAATATTTTAGTGCGAATATTGGAATGTTTGTGTACATAACTTAACTGCAGCGTCTGTGGCACATGAGCACCTATTCTGCAGAAGGTTTTGGAGTTGTTGTTATAACATACGAAACACAGACACATGCACAACTCTAATTTGTTAGATATGTGAAACTGGTTGATCTGTTACCCTACCTAAAATCAATTATACAATTTTTTTGCCAAATTAATTAACTTTTAAAACGATAAAACGTAAGTCCTTTGATAACAATGTTACATCCTTTTGTCTGTTGTTATCCTTTTCACTGAATTGAAAGCTTTTAAAAATTGATGTTGGTATCCCTTACGATATTAGTTCTGCAGCCGAGTCATTTCTTTAGTTACGTGTAATCTCACTATCACTAATTTTAGGCTGTTGCTTACCGTCAAATGTCTCTGTTACTCCGACGTCCACCTGGTCGTGAAGCCTACCCAGGTGATGTCTTCTACCTTCACTCACGTCTTCTCGAACGTGCTGCTAAAATGAGTGAAGACTTTGGTGGTGGTTCACTCACAGCATTGCCTGTCATTGAAACTCAGGTACGGTTTGAAATGTGAAAACTTCGGAATTTGTTTTATAGCAGTGCGTATATTATTTTTATTGCATTGTGCATGCATTATCGGCGATAAAAATAAAGGAATTGTGAACAGAATTTAAGCAATTGTTGAGACAAACAAGTTACTCGATATTCCATCTTATTGAGTCAAAATCAAAAGATGTGTATTTACAAATTTATATTTTTATATCCTCAAGGAAGCAATCTATTCTAGGCTTAACTTATACGTTAATTAATTCATTAGTCTAGGCTTAACTTATACGTTAATTATTTCATTGACAAGGCGCTTCATTAAGAACTAGACACTCATTGCTGCTTCTTAAGTGATTGGATAACAATTGTTGTTGAATTATTTTGTTGTGCTACTTGTTTCTTTTTGGTATATTTACTTTACTGTTGTCATAGGCTGGTGATGTATCTGCATACATTCCTACTAACGTTATCTCTATTACTGATGGACAAATTTTCTTGGAAAGTGAATTGTTCTACAAAGGCATTCGACCAGCCATCAATGTCGGTTTGTCTGTTAGTCGGGTAGGATCAGCTGCTCAAACTAAGGCTATGAAACAAGTTGCTGGCTCTATGAAATTAGAATTGGCTCAATATCGTGAAGTTGCTGCTTTCGCTCAATTCGGTTCCGATTTGGATTCTGCTACTCAATCTTTACTTAACCGTGGTGTTCGTCTTACTGAATTATTGAAACAAGGACAATATGGTAAGGTTTCGTTTCATTTTCGTATCAGATGAAGTGGCATAGTGCACACTTCATATGCAGAAAGACACTTCTTCTGAATGAATATTTATAGGAATGGAAATAATTCAGTTGATAACTTACGGTTGTATCTCTTGTATCACAATTTTTCGTTCATTCAATTTGTCGTATTCCGCGAAAGCCAAATCGATAACGTAAAAATTCGCATAGTGTAAATACTCGGAATCGAAAAAAATAAGTCGAATTGAAACACTTTCGACTTCTCAAAACAGTTGGACCTGTCCAAATTTATCGTTTTTACGATTCGATTTTGTTTCAAAAACGATTTTTCTCTAAATTTATTCATTTTTTAACACTTGAAATTGTACATGTGTAAACGGGTGACCAAGTTTTTACATTTTCTATTCGACTTTTGCCGAATTCGACTAATCGAATGGAGAATCAAACGAAAATCATAGTGTAAAACACAGCTTAAAGGGACCATCTTCACAATTCATATCGCAAATCGTAAAGTATTAAACAATGTCACAGACGTCACGTCATTTTCAAGATCAAGTCACACCTACTATCTCGATATTATTAGAGTTGTAGTAAATATTATGTAGTGATATGTAGTGATATATTATGTAGTGATATTTTAGGCCCAAATTTGTGATTTTGGATTTCTCGACTAACCTTGTCGTATTCAATTTGTTTTCTCTATTTAGAATTTATTTAATTTTTTTGTCACGAAATTTAAGCAACTGAGAATTCTCCTTTATTGTGTGATTTTCGTATCATTTAATCTTGTCCTGTTATCTTTTAGTTCCAATGGACATAGCTGAACAAGTTGTCTCTATATACGCTGGAGTACGTGGACACATTGATAAATTGGATCCTGCTAAAGTAACCGCATTCGAACAAGCTTTCACTACCCATTTTAAAACTGCACATTCTGATTTATTGGACATTATTAGAACTGACGGACAAATCTCTGAAGACACCGATGCAAAACTAAAAGAAATCGTTATTTCCTTCGTACAATCATTCGAATAGATAATTTGTTTATACTTGTCAGACTGAAAAATAGTTTTGTTTTCAAATTTTTAAAATGTTCCAGTTCCTACCACTTGTTGTAGGGATTGTATGCCGATCCAGAAATAAATAAATTAATTACAAAAACATACCTTCTTTAGACACCACTCAACAATTCTTTAAGTTATCTTAAGCTAGTTAAATTGTATTAGATAAAACGTTTCTTGATGCAAGACATTAATTGGTCTCAAATATATATATTTAACGAAGTGTGATAACAGAGGTATCTACAATCCTAAGAAATAGAGTTAAAAATAATATTTGGGTTACTTTTTCCGAGTTTCTTCCGTCACAAAGATACCTCAGTTTTCAAAGTAATATTTTTGTCACAGTTTATTCCGTCACAAAACGTTTTATCTAACACCCAAGCAGCATTAAACCAAAGAACGTCAAAGAAACTCCTATAGGAAAAGTGTACCATTTTGTGTCTTTATATGCATTGATACGAATTTTCACTGCGATTTGGTGAACGGTCTCTTAAATATGTACTGCTTAAATCTAAATTCTATCATTTACGCCCGAAACGAGGGCTACAATTATCTACTGAAGCCACGGTTTTTTAAATAAGTGAATTTTTATTATGTGAAATGATCTGTGTCTTTTCCTGTGTTGTTGGTTAAGTCCTGGGTGAAATACCATATACACGCTGTTCACACAATAGTGACATAATATCGTACCTAAGAGATGTTTTGCGTTTTTACCCCTAATCCGCAAAAATGAATTGCGTAAAGATGATCGAAGTCATTGATCCGTAAAATATATTCCCCAAAATTCAATAAAAATCTTAAATTCGCAAAAATATCAATTATCAGATTGTTCTTGCTTTTCTTTTCTTTTACATTTTCTTATCTTTTACATTTTCTTATTTTAATTGACCATGCGCTAAAAGAAATTTCGCAGAAAGTCTATCAAAATCTTCAATCCGCAAAAGTTTCTTCCCAGGTATTTAGGATTTACAAAGCAGAAAGCTATTAACACAGTCAAAATTCCGATAATTCGAATTCCAAAGGGAGGGAAATATTTGTTTGAATTATCAAATGTTCGAGTTATCAAAAATGTTGGACTTTGGGTAAAAACACATGAACTATGTCGTTATTACGTTAAAAGTGAAGTGCTACATTGTATCTTTTTTATTTTCTTCTACATATGGATTATTCACTACAAACATTAAACATCAAAAAAGTCCGTTATTTTCTACGCCGGAGTAATAATCTTTTCAAGTTTACATGTCAGTAAACATTCCAAACTCGCTGACAAGGATTCATTAAAAATATAATCCCTGAATTAAAAAAAATTGTGTTAATTATTAGATCTGCATCCTGGAGTTCGAAGTACTGGACGCAAATTTGGCCATGGGAAACAGAATTCTATTCGAATTATCAGGCAGTTCGAATTACCGGGATGTCCTATAAAGAAGGTGCGCGAATTATCGGACTTTGACTGTAAGTAAATACGTACTAAACTTCCGTTTAAAGAGTAACTGCATGGATGAATCAATACACCGGAGTGAAAACTAACAGACAGAATGGTCCCCATACCCTGTGCTTTTAACATCTTGGGAAACCTCTTCCCCAGGGCAGTTTGTTCTTCGTATGAAAACGCTCTGTCATCATGAACAAGCAAAATGCCACGGGAAGAAGTTGCATTCGGGGATGAGATTCTTCTGAATTTTCACGGAATTCGGGATTTTTCCAGATAAGTCACTTTCGAGTCCGCTAAATAGAGTAGCAATCTCGTCCCCAGAGCCTCCTATCAAAAAGCGAAAGTCAGCTGCTCATCATAATCATTCAACCTCATCCCCAGAGCCCTTTATCTCCTGATGATTTTTGACGACGAGACAAATGGCAAAAGATGCTGGGATCGAGTTTACATATCATTGAAGCTGTTGGATGATGCACTTTGAAATCCAACATAACTTGGATTCAAAGATTCATCTGGGATTGTAGCCTACATGATCTGGTCTATCACCACTCGTCGACTTTTGCGTTCACGTTCAACAGCTTGGCTGTTGAGCTCGCACATGCGCACTGAAA
>JAUCNQ010152001.1:0-16386 GCA_032352715.1 Bougainvillia muscus | reverse complement strand
CTTATGTGTTACAATAACACTTCATCTAAGATGAAAATGAAGCGAATTGCTAAGCGAATTTTTGAGACGGTTCCTTACTATTTTAAATCTATTCCTGTTCCAAAAGGAAAGGTAACTGTACATAATGGTTGGTACGTACCAACACACATGTATTGAATTGAAATGATATGCTGATGAGAGTTCCTTAGCGTTCCTTTCAAAACATCCGCTTTAATTCGCCTTACAAATCGCTTCATCTTCACCTCAGATGAAGTGTTTTTGTGCATACAAAGTTAAGTATGCACAATAACACTTCATTTGTGATGAAAATTGACAGGAATGAAGCGAATTTATAAAGCGAATTTTTGCAGAGGGTTCCTTACCAACTAAGATGTATAACAAATAATATATTCGTACAACCTTTAAAATAAAAAAGTATTAACAACGTCTTTCATTAAATTGCCTAAAATATCTAGCAGAAAAATTAATGTTATATAGATAACATGGTTAAAGCCAGACCCTATTTTAAATCTTTAAAGGGTACGTCAATCGGACGTTTTTCCTTCAATTATCATGGTAAAAGTGCCCCTTTTTATGTAAAAGAGTCTTAAAAATACCTGGTTTTCCAAGAAAACTAGGTATTTTTAGGTCTCTATTACATAATATTGCCCTTTTTTGATTGATCGGACGCTGCGCTCCTATTCTAGAATAGGCCCTGAAAGCACTCAATACCCTTAAAATCTCAAAAATTCGCTTAAATTCGCTTCATAATTCGCTTCATTATCACCTTAGATGAAGTGTGCAAAGTACAAAGTATGCAAAATAACACTTCATCTGAGATGAAAATTAATAGTAATAAAACGAATTGTGAAGCGCGAATTTAAGCGAATTTTTGAGACGAACCCTTAGGGACCGTCCACAACATTCGTATGGAAATTCGTATCAATGTTCATACAGAAGGAGTGTTTTTGTGCATGCTTCGTATTCACAAAAACAATTCTTCTGTGATGAAATTGTTTCGTATTATGATACGAATTTTCTGGACAGACTCCTAGACACAGCAGGGTTAGCAGAAAATTGCACGATATGCAAATATTGAGAACAAACTGAAATAGCGCATTCTATGTCAATCAAGAGATTTTGTATTAACCATTTGATTTGTCAGAAGTGTACAAAAAGCAATGAACTATATTTTTTAACACAGAGATCCTAGATTTGGTCACCTCCTATAATCAAATAATAAATTGCGTAAAATGTCAAATATGACTAACCTTAACAGAAGTCGTTATGCTGTTCCAAAAACATGGATACGCAACTTTCTTTATGCGGAAGAGCCTTTTTTGCTAAAAACAAAAGAGAATTTTGTATAAACCTTATTTCATACTATTTGATAATACTTTATAACAAATTATTATTGATTTTTAGATAATTTAATCCGGGTCCGTCTCAAAATTCGCTTTAATTCGCTTCACAAACCGTTTCACGTATCCACAATGACTCTTCTTCTGAGATGAAAATTGATGTCATTGAAGCGAATTTCTAAAGCGATTTTCTGAGACGGCTCCTAACCAATACCTCCACAATGATTGTAACATTAGTTTAGTTTAGGGACCGTCTACAAAATTTGCATGGAAATTCGTACTGATTTTCATGCAGAAAGAGTGTCTTTGTGCATACAAATTATGCACAAAGATACTTTTTCTATGATGAAAATAGTATTAATTTGAGACAGGAGTTGTGTGGGCGGTTCCCGAAAGTATTTTAGGGGCGAGCTGTAGATTTTTAACTTTGCCCTTACCGTCCACAAAATTGGTATTGCAAATCGTACCATTTTCATAACAGAACAAAAACACTTTCCTACTGTAGGCGAAAAGTGAATACGAATTTCAATACAAATTTTCTGGATTGATCGGGCTATACCAGAGCTGTAAGGGACCATCTCAAAAATTTGCTTAAATTCGCTTCACACTTCGCTTCACAATTCGCTTAATTTCTATTAATTTTCATTATAGACGAAGTGTTATTGTGCATACTTTGTATGCACTAAAACACTTCATCTGAGATGAAAATGAAGCGATTTGTGAAGCGAATTTAAGCGAATTCTTGACACAAACCCTAGAATCTGACAATCGGACGCTACCCATTGAATGTGACGAAGAAATTGCCCTTCCATGTAAAATAAGAAAATAGGGTAGTTTTAGGACCTTCTTTTATAAAAACAATTGCCCTGATGATGGTACCTTGCTGTGGTTTTAAATAAAATAGAAATCTGTTACGGGTTTCGTCTCAAAAATTAGCTTCAATTGGCTTCACAAATCGCTTCATTATCACCTCAGATTAAGTGTTATTGTGCATACAAAGTATGCAAAATAAAACTTCATCCGAGATGAAAATTGAAAGGAATGAAGCAAATTTCCAAAGCGAAGTTTTGAGACGGTTCCTTACTGAGCGTACAGGACTGTCATTACGTATGTTAAAAGGCTCTTTTTCTATTTTGGGAGCTTAGATGTCCTCTTTGAATATTGCATGTGTATTTCATACATGATCAGCCAAAACGGTGAGACAATGAGCGAAACAATCGTTGTGGCTAAATGAAGTTTCTCTCAAATTATGACATCATGTAGTATTTTTCCTTCTCTTAACCCTAACATGACCCGTAGGGGGAGGGGGAGGGCTAGTAGTCCTTCGCTAGGATATACTCGTTCATAACTTTTTGCCAAATGTGGTTACCGTACTCCCTCTAATTAGCGCCCTAGGCGCTGTTTTAATTTTCGAACCCTAGCCCCCGCTGCTTATCAGAGGGCGGCGCTTATAAAATTTTCCTCAAAACATGAAAAGTAGAAGCAGTTTGCTATCAACTTTCCTATCAAAATTTCCATTCCAACCATCTCCTGAAGATAGTAGAGCGCATGTAAATTACTTTAAAATTACATTAAAAGTAGAGAAAATGTTGTATCATTAATCTGATAGGCAATCATGTTTCTGCATGGTATATTGCTATTGTTTGCAGGTCTTATTAGAAGGGGGCCTTATAGAGGGCGGCGCTTATAAAATATACTTGGCTTAAATGGGGGGGGGGGGGCGCTTATAAAGAGAGGGGCGCTTATTAGAGGGAGGTGCTTATTTGAGGCCCGGCTCTAATTAGAGGAAATACGGTATGGCAACGAAACAGTGTGATATTTTGTTAAAATTATCTAGCTACATTCGCTGAAAATTTTAGCTCTCTAGGAATTGTGATTTCGCAGTTATAAGTCATTCGTCAGACTTCTAAAAATACAAATATGGTACATTCTCTAATTAACGCCGGGGTGTTTATTAAATTTTGCAACTTTATGAGTAGGCCTTTATTGGAGAGGGGCGTTTATTGGAGAGATGCGTCTAATTAATTTTGAAGACTAGGCGTTTAATAGAAAATAAAATCTTGCAAATGAAATCTTCTGAATTCATGTCTAGACACTAGCTGGTCACATGTTCATTAGTGATATTAATATGGCATCTGACCCTTAATAGTTTCAGGGATGATTAATAGGATATCCTCCTATGTATTTTAAAGGAAAGGAAAAACAAAAATGACCTTAATACAGAAAATACACTTAATCCATTTTTGCTCTCGGTCCGTAGGAACCAGAGAGGTTTGAAATAGCCGGCGGATGGATTGATGGATGGATGTGGACAAAGTTATTACAACTATCTAGTCTGCAAATAGCGCATAGTGCAGGCTAGATAATTTTATCAGTCGGAGTGAGTTCGAGTCGGAGTTCGAGTCGGAGTGAGTTCGAGTTGGAATGAGTCCGAGTCAGAATGAGTTCGAGTCGGAGTGAGTTTGAGTGGGAGTGAGTTTTCTGCTTACACTTGCGATCGAATCAGGAAGAGACAGTACGCTTTTATATCTCGTTCCATGCCTATTAAAACTCCGGCCATAGGCAAATGGCGGAATTTCCGCTTGGCGGCAATGAAAGACACGTGTTGCCCCGAATGTAACAAAGAATATTATATTTGTCGACAATATGAAGGCCTCACTTTCGGTATGGCTCGTTATTGCTCTCCATCCTTGCAAATGAGGGTGATTATTAAAAGGCGAGGCATTTGCTAGTTTCCTTCAGAAAAGGCTTTAGCCTTTTTCGGCCCTCGGCACCGAATGTCAGCCCCTCGGCCCTCCAAGTTGGAACTGAGTCTTGAAACTTGGCACACATACGAAGACTGGTCAGGGGGTTCCACTGCGCATGTCCACGCTTCACGGTGATAACGTCATCATGACGTAATGTGCTATTTTTAGAAAGACAACTTTCTGTTAGAGTTGGGCTTTGATACGAACGACTAGTGTCTGTTAATTTGAGTTTCAAAGTGCATACAAACCTTTCAAAAATTAACAGTCGTATTTCCTCATAAGCGCCTGGCGCTTATTTAATTTTCGAGTCCTAGATCGCGGTGCATATTGGAGGGTGGCGCTTACAAGAGGGTGGCGCTTATAAAATTTCCTCAAAACGTGAAGAGTAGAAATAGTTATTTTTTAATAAAGTTGCTGTACGAAACAACTTTCCAGTCAAATTTTCCCTTTTCCTATTTCCTGAAGACTGTAGAGTATGTAAATTACTATAAAAGTAGGGAGAAAGTTGTATTTCATTAACTCAGTAGGCAATCATATGCTTCTTGCATGATATATTGCTATTGTTTCTAATAAGCGCCGCATTTGTTGAAACAGCGCTTTTTATTAGAAGGGGGTGCTTATTGGAGGAAGGTGTGTATAAAATATATTTGGCTTAAAGGGGGATTGGAGGACGGCGCTTATTTGAGGCCAGGCGCTTATTAGAGGAAATACGGTATACCAAGATTCCAATTTACGCTATGTACATGAATTGCTTGTAATCTGACTGAGAGATCCAAGCTGTAAGGCTTCTTGTTTATTTTATCTTCGAAGTGTGATGTTTTGACGAAGTAAATTTCTTAGAACTGAGAATTCCTAGAAACTAACAAGTTCAAAGATGTAACAAAATTACTCCTCTCCCACAGTAGGTCGGCAGTTTATCTCGGCACTTGGCCTTGCCGACACAAACCAGTCACTCAGGTCGACTCGAATTTGCCTACCTTGAAGCTATATGCCTCGGCATTTAGGTCGACATTTAGATCGGCATTGCCAAGTGCGGAGTTGAATGCCCATGTCTGAAACTGATTTTATACCAGTTTTGACTAAGACAAACTTTTTCGTTTTTCGAAAACTTTGTGGTGACGTCATCAAAATACGAATGGCATAAGCGAAAAAAAATTCGGCCAGCCTACAAATCATTCTTTAGGAACCGTCCAAAAAATTCGTATCGCAAATCGGACCATTTTCATCACTACTACTTCTTTTGAATGAAAGTTTACAAACTTTGACGTTGTGGATTCTACGTTTGAGTATTACAAACCTGAATAATGGGAAAGCATGCAATGTATTCATGATTCTTGTAAAATTCTGTGGAATACACTAAACCCTGAAAGAGAAGTTTTTGATAACAAAGTGGACATTATCATTTGATTATTTGCAGTATGATTGGGCTAAAGGAAAGATTATTTTATGTTCTTTATAAAATCTGGCCGTCTCAGGAGTGTTATCATGTAATAGATAGTACTGAGCTCTGTAAAATAGACTTGAAGTTTGTTGTACGTTTCAGGGTCAGGAATATATTACGAAAGACAAATTTTGTGGACAGTCCCTTAAGAGCCGTCTCAAAAATTCGCTTTATAAACTCGCTTCATTCCTGTCAATTTTCATCACAGATAAAGTGTTAATTGTGCATACTTTGTATGCACAATAGCACTTCATCTGAGATTAAAATGAAGCGAATTGTGAAGCGAATTAAACCAAAATTTTGAGACGAACCCTGAGAGGATCATGACAGACATCAAGCTTATTTATTGTTTGTCTACAAATTAAGGGATTGTCTACAAAATCACGAATCAAAACATTTTCATACTACTACTACTAGCACAATAAACTCCTTCTGAATGGAAATTGGTACCAATTTCCATATGAATTTTGTGGACGGTCTCTGAGGAAGACAGGTCACAGAACACAAGGATTCGATTTGACTTACCAATACGATGCTGCATGGCCACACGAAAGAAAACTGACTAAACAAAAGAAATAATATAAGTTCTGAAGTGTGTTTTTAGAAACTGTCTCGTGGATTTGCTTCTGAATCTTTTCAGAATCCCGGCTTTGAAAAAATCTGGCTAAAATAAAAATGTAACGCAAGTTCTATGTTTTGCCTGAGCACTGTCCCCAACGATGGTTGAGGGGGGGGGGGGGGCGCAGCACTCGAAATAACTTTTTGTAGGTTGACAGTCAACGTGATCAGGGAAAATGAATATACGGCGGTCAAATGAAAATCCTGGCGGTCATATCGTCAGATAGTCTGGCTAAAAAAGTGTCACAAACCATGGTTGGGTGACGAAGAATATTTTCCGCTCTAGATCCTCGGAAACAGCCCTAAATCAATTTCTGATATAAAATATAGTGGCGGATCTAGAAGCTTGAAAATAGTAGAAGTGTAAAACCATCGGTATTTATTTACAAAATGGCCGGTCAAGATGATCAGCATTTAAGAAATTCCGGCGGTCAAATGTTATATTCTGGCGGTCAGTGACCGTTGACCGGCCGTTATTTCGAGCGCTGGGGGCGAGAATTTTTTTCAATCTAGACACTCTAAAATGGCCATTTCAGCCTTTTCTAATGCTAAATTAATGATTTGCAGTGGGATCTTTCAGTTGTTTTAGTTTAAAAATGGTTAGGTATGATAAATTTCTTCGTCTATTTTTGCTTCGTTAAATTTAAAATTTAAAGTCAGTCTTTTGAAGGAAAGATATCATGTCTGGTTTAACTTTTAAGGGGCCGCCTATAAAATTCGTATGGAAATTCGTATCATACTCAATCAGAAACACTTATTCTGTGATAGAAATGGTACGATTTGCGATAAAAATAATTTTGTGGACGGTCCCAAAGGTGAATAACCTTTCTTCATCACAGATGAAGTGTTATTGTGCATACTTTGTATGTATGCACAATTACACTTCATCTGAGATGAAAATGAAGTGATTTATGAAACGAATTAAAGCGAATTTTTGAGATGAACCCCTAGTAACACTGCAAAGGTATTGCACTTACTGGTATGTATATAATATATATACATTACAAATATGTTTATATACATTCGTGGTGTCTCAGGAAAAGTATACACTTCCAAATAGTAGAAAAATATAAGATTTGTTTAAAAAAAAACATACATTCAGAAGAACAAATCTACAATGCACTTACTTGCTGCTTGCATCAGAAGATAGCAGGGTTAACAGAAATGTGATGATTAGCGAAGATATAAGAAAAGAAATAATGTTCACCAATTGTTTTGGTCGCAACATATAAAGAATAAGCTTTGTAGTACTTGAATGAAATGTTCTTGAGACTAAAGATAAAATGAAGTTATCTTATGGGTCAGTCCAGAAATTTGGTATTACTACTGTAACAGCCTAAATAATGAATAAACTAAATAATGAATAAAGTTTTTTGATGGATGACCCCAACAGTATATTGGGTGTTCCATAAATGCATTAGAATGTATTTATATGTATTGTAAATCATAAGACTTCGTGAAAAGCAATACAACCAGACTGCTTTGATCTTTGATTCCTGTAAAATATGACTTATGCTGTTAAGTTGATTTTTAATTGGGATTACTAAGTAAACATTTGAAGAATCCAATCGCATCCTTTCTCCAAAGTGATTGTGTCATATTCACCTGAACACCATCTTTCCAAAAGTGACAGGAGTTCCCTTTGAAGCAAATGATTGAGACAATTCTTATGTGACCGTCCACACAATTCATCGTACGGAAATTCGTAGCAATTTCCATACAGAAGGAGTGTTTTTGTGCATACTTAGTATGCACAAACAGACTTAATCTGTGATGAAAATATTACGATTCGTATCGAAACTCGTATAGAGAAGGAGTATTTTTGTGCATACTTAGTATGCACAAAAACACTTCTTCTGATGATGAAAATGCTTCCTATAACGATACGAATTTTGTGGACGGTCCTTTTAGTCATATGTCTTATGTGGTCTCTAACCATCTAATGATCTTGAGTGACCCACAGTAACCAATATAGTAGTCATCTGTAAACAAATACATGTGAAGATAGCATAAAGCGAGAATAATTGACCAAACGATCCTAAAAAATAAATTGAAGGGTGATTTAAACTTTTAAATTCCAAGAGGTTAGAAATAGAATCTAGGACATTCGGAAATAGTTGCGCTTTACTTAATGAATTCATTTCATTGAATAACAAAATTAGTTTGATTGTCATACAGGACAGCTGACGGATATCTATATCAATGTACAACAAAGTTGATAGTTTTAAGAAGTAAATGGTTCTAAAAAAAACGGATTAGGAATTCATAAGGAACTGTCCACAAAATTCGTATGGTAATACGAACCAATTTTCATTACAGAAGAAGTGTTTTTGTGCATACAGTATGCACAAAAACACTCCTACATTATAAAAATTTATACGAATTTCGATACGAATTTGTTGAGAGATCCTTTTTACATACCAAGAATCCAAGTAAATGGAGAATAGAGTGAAATATTGCTAACAAAGATAATACCAGAAAACCATAACGGAATCAGCATGACTAACCAAGCAGCACTTGCTAAACATCTCCAATAAAACTCCTAAGATTAGAGATAAAAAACAAATACCATATTCAGACCTTGACATTTCAAAACTTTATGGAATCAAATCATCGAAATGATCGTTACCATTACCATTACAAGGGGGCCTGATATTAAAGCTTGCTAAAGGCTTAAGAAAAGACCTTAACAAACTGCCTATCTTACGCTGTCCTTTAATGAATTATGATAGTGGAAGTTCCCTTTTTATTTAAAATAGTCCTAAAAATATTGTTTTTAAAACTTTTAGCGCTCTTTAATGTAAATATTGCCCTTATTAAACTTGTCAGAGGACAGCTAATTCTAGATTAGACTCTGTATTAGAAACCGTCTCAAAAATTCGCTTAATAAATTCGCTTCATTCCTGTCAATTTTCATCTCAGATGAAGTGTTATTGTGTATACTTTGAATGCACAATAACAAAGTGATTTGTGAAGCGAATTTAAGCGAATTTTTGAGACGAACCTTATCACAAGATGATTATATATATACCACAATGCAGTTCATCATAAAAATTATCAAAAATTCATTAAAATTTACAATGTTTTTTTACTACAAAGCTGTACAGTGAAGTATTGAACGTAACAAGTCTTAAAGGTATGTGATGAAGGTTGCTTTCTTTGGTCCAGTTGTTCGAAACTGGATTAAATATGGATTA
This sequence comes from Bougainvillia muscus, assembly GCA_032352715.1. Lineage (NCBI taxonomy): Eukaryota > Metazoa > Cnidaria > Hydrozoa > Anthoathecata > Bougainvilliidae > Bougainvillia > Bougainvillia muscus. Next base: position 7,043 of record JAUCNQ010152001.1, on the reverse strand, counting down.
GCTTAATCTGGTATCAACTCTAGATTTTAACCAATCAGAATTGATTAGAAATCAATTCTGATTGCTTATATTATATTAAAGTCAAGCTAATCCGAGTTAAATCCAGTTTCCTACAGCTGCACCCAGTTGTACATGATATACAGAGGTTTAAACAAACTGTTATGTATCTTCTGCTTAAATTTCTTTTTGTTTAGAATAGCTAATTAAGTGAACTCTCAGTGAACTCTAATTTCGCTTTGAGCAATCCAGTTAAAAAATAAAATAAAAAAATGGTACGATTTGGGATACAAATTTTTTGCTTGATGAATATTAGGAAATACATATATCCAAGCTTTCACGCCAACCGTGAAAGCGGCATTTTTGAAATCGCGTTCGTGGCACCATTATAGTGATTTGTTCGTGGCACCATTATAGTGATTATGTTATGTCGAGTCAGCTTGAATGTCACGTGACACACTGGTCACAGGTATATAAGTCAGGCCAGTAGTCCGTTCCTAGTTCTTCTTGCTCTGTCACAGAGCCAGTCAAGTCACCCACCCACCCTACTTAAGTTTATATTTGGAACTGCAGGGCCAGCGAATCGTGATTCACTAGTCATTTTTACATTTCCGCTGGTCACTTCATCTATTCCAGGCCTCCCACAGCAATTTGAGCTCCATATGATATGCATATATGACCAAATTTGGGGGAAATATAGGAAAATATATGAAAAAAATGAAGGAAATATATGACTTCTCCCCAAAATATATGAAATTCTACAAGTATTACAAGACAAATATTTGCATAAATTATCTAAGGAGGCTAAAGTATAATGACATATACAAAAAGAACAGGGTTTAAAGCTTCCAAACTCACCTATGCAAAGTCAACTTCATTACTAAAAGGCTCTTTAACTCAGACTTACTAACAATCTAACCTGTCTAGCGCCTTATGGTTTCTCGCATTATTCAACAATCTGCTGATGGCCATGAAAATACAAGTGGTAAGCTTTACGATATGGACAGGTAATAACAAAAAGCAGCATATGCCAACAAAACAAAAATAGACTTAAAAAAATGAAGATTAAACTTTGACCTAACTCTTCTTATATATTTATCCACATGGGCAAATAACCCTTGAGCAGACAAGGCTATTACGAAAAGCTAAGAAGAACTGAATACAACTGTATAATGAAATGACAAAATTGAATTCTGTAATGCCTAGCTAGTGTCACACAAAATGGTAGAAATTCCTCACATGTTTTACAGGATTGTTAAAGCAATGCTGCATGTACGATTATTTGGTTGACATTAGACATGACAGTACAGAATATCTAGAATATAACAAGTGATTAACTTGTATGTAACGTAGTCTAAACAAAATATCATAAATCTAACATTTTCTTTCATTTTTTTTCGAGATTTTCCTCTAATTCAGTGAGCTCGCCAGATGACTGAGCTTTTCTCTTAAAACCCTTGCTAATTTTACTTTAGCATGCTATAATTTTCTCGAATAATTGCCTTGCTATTCATAACTTCAGCCAACTCATAATTTCCTCCTTCGATGCATTATTCAGCAATGCCAATGCCTTTCTTAAAAAACTTTTTATCTGTTTGACTAAAAAATTATTTCAATTTCGAAAACGAAAAACTAAAACAATATAAAAACAATAGAACAACTTTTTTTGCAGAACAGTTTTTTCAAAAAGCGTGGAAATCCTGCTTGAAACAGAAGACAAAAACAATTCAATTCATTGCTAAAACAGAAAGACTTGTCTACTACCTAGGCTTAATTTTACCTAATAGAAGGAGAGTCACATCTTTACACTACAGGATTAATTCAATTAATTCTATCAATTCAACGATCTACAACAAGTAAACGTAAGGAGCGTCTCAAAAATCGCTTCATAAATTCGCTTCATTCCTGTCAATTTTTATCTCAGAAGAAGCATTATTGTGCATACTTTGTATGCGCAATAACACTTCATCTGAGGTGAAAATGAAGCAAATTGTGAAGCGAATTTAAGCGAATTTTAGCGAATTTTTGAGACAAACCCTTAAAGGGCACGCAACAACAAAAGTGAAAGACCAATAATCTATTCGTGCAGAATGGTTATTTCAGCCTGCATCACTGATGTAGTTATAGTTATATGCCACTATACAACTAAACTACCATCAAGCGTAATAAACTATATACTGCAATAAGAATCACACACAGAGAATATGGTAGAGGAGAATCAGAAGTTTTCTAATTTTGAAGCATCATACTATGAAAGAATAAGTGAAATTATCAGCAAGAGGATCAAACATATGCATTTGATATTGTGGGAGCACTAGCTAAGCATGACAAAATATATGAAATATATGAAAAAAATATGAAATATATGCTAATATATGAATTTTCCCTTATTTTTCCCAAATATATGAAATATATGACCTGAGGCCTGCTATTCTGTTAAATTCAAAGTCAAATGGGACCAACCTTGTCCTGTTGTGGTAACCCTATGTACAAATAATTCGCTATTCATTTCAAAGTTCTTCTGATTCATGTGTAACAAAATCAATCAGAGTGCTCCAGAGTAGGGGCTCAAAATTTTACACAGGCTCTGGGTACTGACAGACACCTACATCGTTTCAGAACACAAACTAAAAATGCTCTGGGCTGGATGTGGGTTGACTGTCATTGCTAGGACCCTGTGTATTTGGAACAATGTGTACATATTTATTACGTTAGTTTATTAAATTTGTAAGCCATTATGGTTTTCCTTCATTCGAAAAGATCATATAATTGCACTCCACTTATGGCTAAGGAGACGAAGAAGGTTTTTAGCCCAGATGGTAATGTTTCAAATATATGATATCATGTTTACAATGGTATTGTCCTTGATGAGGTACACCTTGGGTTCATTGTCTTTGCCCTCTACCATTTAGTGCTGAAAGAGGGCAAAAGCAGTGTTTATTTATAACGTTGTCAGTGGCCTACTTAGGTTATCTTTACTCACCTGGTCTCTTCGGGTTAGGCTTACAGAATAGTTAGTGCTGTATACACTCTTGTATTAGTGCTGGTATGCACTTGCGAATTGGTGCACTTGCACCCCCATTGTATAAGTGCTGTAGGCACTTGTTGTATTGGTGCACTTGCACCTCTTGTATTAGTGCTGGATGCATGTGTTGTATTGGTTCACTTGCACCCCCTTGGATTAGTGCTGTAGGCACTTGTTGTATTGGTGCGCTTGCACCCCTCTGTACGGACTCAAAAGAGAACTGATGATGGCTAGGTTAAGTCACTCATCCATATCATATTACTCTAGGATACTGACAGCGTTATTTTGTACCTTAGTCAAGTTGCCGTCAAACACATGGTTCCACTTTACGCCAATTTAGTTTATTGTTTTCCCGACCACATCGGTTTACAAAAATAAACTAGTGCACTTCTTGTCATCATTTATAAGGTGAATAAAATAAAAAATACCTCATTTCTAAACCATCTAATAGTCTCCAACTCACGATTTTTGTTGTCTTTGTTAGAAAATTCCATGGCAATAGTTATTATAAATCTAAATGTATAATTAGCAGATTTTCACTTTATTATAACCAAGCACAGCTTTTTTAGATTCTGCCATGCTCACTAAGATTACACGCAACTCGCAGTACTATTTTATTGTTCCTCAGGAAATTAACCTATTAAAGGTTACCTCCCGCAGGCCTTGCTGTGAGAGGTGCGCGATCGCACACACGCACCTACCACTCGCCTAAACAGCCACTTGGTAGCGTTTTTATCGCCCGCCTAAATTGTCAAAGTAAATTGGGTGTTCAGTAATATTCTTGTCAAAATCTGCGCTCGTTTGTTGCAAAATTACTACTTTATATTGCGTAAACTTTAGCTACATAATTTCATCCAAATCATCGTTCGTATATCGCTACAAGCAGGTGTCATATTTGTTTTGATCAAACAATGCCTTAATTTTGTTGCTTTATTTGATACTCTTATTTTAACTCAAAAAACTAGGCGCTTGAAAAGAGCACCTCAAACTTGTAAAGTGCTCTTTGTTTCGAGCATCTGCAATTTACTCACTGCAAGGTTTGTCCCGTGAAAAATCATCCATAGCTAAAAAAACAAAGTTCGTCTTACCATTTACGAATATGCTGGTCTTTTTATTTTACAATTCTTCATTCTCTAAATATTTCCAAACTAATCTCGCAGAAACATGACTTTCGAGCAAAGGAAGCCTTCCTTCTTGTGCGAGTTATTTTTACCATGTTTTTCATTTCGTTTTAATATACACTTTCATGGTTACTTCGTGTGTTTTATTTGCAAGTGTCCTAAAAGTCTGACAGTTTACATTTTTACAGAACCGCAGGAGGGAACTGCCATTATGAAGTGTCGTAGCTATAGCAACAACTTTAAATGAGCCAATCGGATGTGCAACTGCTTTGAACTCTGACCATGTGACTGTTTTCAGATTTTGTTTCTGGCTTTCCCTAGAGGCAATGGTGAAGCACATTCAGGGTTCAGACAGGATTGTTTAAAAAAAATCCCTGAGTTTCCCTGAGTTTTGGCATCGAAAAAGATACTGTTTTCTCTGAGTCTGATCCAAAATGGATATGTTTTTCCCTGAGTTTAAATATAATGATGTGAGCACACAGCAAAATACACGTAAATGCTAAAACAAAGAACTAGCCAAAACGAGCCACAACTAGCCACAACGAGCCAAAACGACCCACAACGAGCCAAAACAACCCATATCAGTACAAATGAGAAGCGTGAAGTGAGCCCATTTACCAAAATTTGTGTATTTGGTGCAGGATTATGCAAATAATCAAAAGACGGTATGTTGCGAAGTTTGTACGTACTAAAACAGTGACTAATGCTCTGGTAAACGAACGTGGGAATCCCCATAAATCACGGAATGAGCCATTATATTGCAAATGTTCGTTAATGTAGAAATAGCAAAGTACTGTCCGTATGGGCTAAAGCATTAGAGGTTAAGAACTTAAAATTTTATGTTATTACAATCATCAACTACACAAACTGTCGAGCAATCATAAAACACATTTTTTTATAAACTGAAAATAATTAAAAGTTGCCAAAGTAATTGCTAAATAATTGTTTTCTTAACACCTAGCTTCTCTCAAGTGAAATTCTAATCATTGAATTTGTAATTAGCGAAATATAAATAATTTGAACATGAGTGACTAAGTTACGGTTTGAAATCGATAAAAAGAACCAATAAGGTTCCGCAAACTTGCCTTCAGCCGTCAGTTCTGATCATAGTAAATATATTCTGCTAGAATATGTAGTCTTACGTGAACCATAAGTAAAAAAATTGATCAATGTGGGTTGTTTTGGCTCGTTGTGGCTAGATGTGGGTCGTTTTGGCTCGTTGTGGCTTGTTGTGGGTTTCAGGGTTTTAGTAAACGCGGCAACATACATACTACAATAAAAATGAATACATTGTGGGAAAATGATTTCCATGTCTTCAGGATAGAGTCATTTAAAAATTCTGACTGTCAGATAGCATAATAATAAGAAATTAACTTAAGGGGTTCTTTAAAAGTTTTTCAGTACTAGGTGAAAAAGGTTCCTTGAGTTTTCCCTGAGTTTCTCCTATTTACCCCATGTTTCCCTGATTTTCACTGAAAAACACAAAAAACAACACTTTTTCCATGTTTTCCATGTTTTTCCAGGTCTGTCTGAACCCTGACATTTCGTCTGAGAACTCTGTTTTTTCGGAACGAATCACTGTATTTTTTTCAACATGGAAATAAAAAATGTATGCTACGTTGTCAAGGAAGTGTATTTGATTGTTCGGAGGCCTTACGATCTGCAAGCATGGTTCATATTGAAACGATATCTTGCGATCTTGTGACTTCGGTGGGAAGCATGACACAACACATTTACACCAGTGTATCAGTCAGTCAGTAAAGTATTAAGTCAGTCGTAAGCAACCCAGTCTCTCAGCAGATGTTAATCGAAATGTTACAACAGACATCTCACACTCACTCACTCATTTGCTCCTCACTCACTCATGCCGCACACTTCTCTCAATATTCACTTGTATGAAAGCCGTGGACTGGTTGAAGTGGATCCAAACTGACCAAAAACTTCATGTCTACGGTATGACTCCTAGATTAATTTTAGCGTAAACGAACTAGACAATGTTTACGGAAATGAGGCCCATTAACATCTGTGACGCAGCTTGATGCGGCAAATATTTTAAAAAAAAACACAATAACAATCCCAGGAAAATGATTGGTCTTTGCAAAACTGACGTTATCAATTGAAACCAACACATTGCCGAGATTTGAGAAGGGTTTTCCTTCATGGAAAAGTGGTGGATGACATTGCAGTGTAAACAGATTCAGATTCAAAAATCAGTCTGTTCAAAACAAAACACAATAACAATCCCAGGAAAATGATTGGTCTTTGCAAAACTGACGTTATCAATTGAAACCAACACATTGCCGAGATTTGAGAAGGGTTTTCCTTCATGGAAAAGTGGTGGATGACATTGCAGTGTAAACAGATTCAGATTCAAAAATCAGTCTGTTCAAAACAAAACACAACAAAAAAAAACGGACTGGAGAAAGATGAAATAGAGAATAAAAAAACCGTAGTGGAAGAAAAAAGAAGGAATGAAGACACAAGTAAGTAGAATTATGGCTTCAGATGTTTGGTAGCTATGCGATATTGAAAAAGAAAACCACTGGGAATGTTGCAAATCTGGAGATGTTAGATTTGATACCATAGCCAGACAGCAGTGTGTCAAGGCTCTCAGTCGACCTCCCAAATGGTCCCCAGTCTCTGCTATGATAAAATCATAAACCGCCCACTAGGAAGACGATTTTAGGTCAAAAGGATGATCGCCGTATACTGTAATCTGTACAAAGCATTTTTGTACAAAGCATTTTTGTAATGGCTAGAAAAAGTCACTCAACATCTCATGCTATCCTCAATATGACTCAAAAAATAATGGATGCCCTAGATAAGGGTAACTATGGATGTGGAATCTTTATTGATCTTCAGAAAGCTTTCGACACTGTTGACCATGAAATATTGTTGAA
>JAUCNQ010152000.1:0-20154 GCA_032352715.1 Bougainvillia muscus | reverse complement strand
CTCCTTCTAAAATTCACTTTGAATTTTACATCCAGGAAGGCTAGCTATACTACGACATCTGCTATATTGTCAGCCCTATATCAATAGTGATTTTTTTAATTTCGGGCTATTGCTTGAAACCACCTCTAACTTTACAGCACTACTCCTTCTAAAATTCACTTTGAATTTTACATCCAGGAAGGCTAGCTATACTACGACATCTGCTATATTGTCAGCCCTTTATCAATAGTGATTTTTTTAATTACGGGCTATTGCTTGAAACCACCTCTAACTTTACAGCACTACTCCTTCTAAAATTCTCTTTGAATTTTACAATTGTAGTATTTCGTTTATTAATTACTAGAAGGACTTGGAAGTGTGAACATGAAAATATGACTAGCTCCCGAAAGATTTCATGGTCAAGTTTTTTACGGTCCATCGTGGAATTTTGGCTAAATCTATGTTTTAATCTTTGGAATTGTTTTAGACCAATAACTGGGTCATTTTTTACTGTCTTAATAGTGTTTTGGAGAAGTTATTTCCTTTTGCTACGACATCAAGCACACAATGACAACATTATAATTTTGTGCATCATATGACTCTTTTTGTGTTGGTGCCAAGTTTTATGTTCTGAATCTAACTGGCTTTAAAATTAGTAGGCAGTGTTCGAAAAGCCCATGTTAAGAGTGTAAAAAAGCCAGGTATTAACTGTTTCTATTGTTTAATAGACGTATTTAGACGATCAAATGACAACTTGTTATTGACTTTACGCTTCCAAAACTGTCCTATTTTACAAATAAATACACATAAAAAAGAGCATACCTTAAAAATATTGCGCTGGTCAAACTGCTGGACATAAACAAGATCCAATAACATCCACAGACAACATTTTTCAAGATAACAATCCAGCATAATAAGATTTTTAATTGTCAAGAGAACAGAAAATGCATTTCCAAATGCATCAATTTCTCCATTATCATTCTAGAAGGACATTAACACAAAATTATACCCAGTCACCAAAATATTACTTCAGCGTAAATAAATCTTGACAGGTGCAGTAACTAAAAAGTTAACATATTAACCAAAGATAACGGTTTCCAAACATTGTTAATTGTTATCGCCAACCATGGCATGGTACCATGTCACTTAAAAGCATCTACATCTAATCAAAAAGTTTCGCATAAAAGGGTAATTTGGATCAGTAATGTAATAGTGGCACATAATATCTTCCTTGAGTAGAATGTATTGCAATACACACTAGATACAAACATTGATTATAGAAAATGTACTTTTCCAGTTAGACCATATAAAAATTCTTGCATTACAATACTATATATCATCATACTTTTACAATGTAGTTGCACAATCTTTTAAAAAGACTTTTTTTCTTTTCAAGTTTTTGACATGCCAACAAATCAGCCAACATTTCACCTGCATAAAGGCGAACCAATATACTCTTATCAGTCAGCATATTACAGATAAGCCCAGATGCGTCATACAATTGTTCTATGATAAAAGAGGAAGCAGTTTACCTTATTCGTACTTAGCAGTGCGGAAGAATTGCCCGCGGAACAAATAATTGTGGGATTAACGTTTGCGGGTTTGTCTCAAATCCGCAAAAATTTGTCCCGCAATAATTAGGTTTTTAACTATTTTTTGTTTGTTTTTTTCAATTTACGCACCTTTTAAAATCCTTTTCATTTCACATTAAGTAGGCTAAATAGAACGAGTTTAAGTGAAAGAAGTGCTACAGATGAGGATGATGTACCAATTACCAATAACTTTCGCATTTATTTAGTGCCCCCCTCCTGTACGGGGAGGGGGGGGGGAGCTTATTAGAAACTCTGCTTTGAAAGGAGGCGCTTATTTGAAAGACACCCTAAACTTTCTTCAAATGAGCATAAAGAGATACATTTCCGTTAGACTTCCTCAAGATTCGAGTTATTACACAGGGGAAATTTTGTATATCCCCTTTGTCTTGTGTTTTAATTCCAAGTCTGTGAATGATGTTTCCTTGAATGTCAGTGCCAATATGCTTTCTTATGACGGGAAAAAAAAACATTGGTTGAAACATTTAATAAACGCACACACTTTTTAGCGCCTGCACTTAATAAGCGCCCGAGATAAAACTTGAAAAATATAATAAGCGCCTGGGGCACTAAATCGACCATTTATGGTACTGCAATTAATTCTTCAGCAAACAATTTCTACAGAAATAACATTATGAAACATTCACTCATTTTCAAACATTGGGGCCTATTTCCAAAATTTGAAATACAAACATTAATTATTCAAAGATTTATTTTGAGGAGAAACATCAAAAACTTTATCAAACAGTCAACACATATAAATGAAGGCCAGTTATAATAGAGTAATAAACTTGCTTTTAGATATTAAGCTCCATAAGCATGGAAGTTAATCTTTACTTCAATTTATGACGGAATAAGGTTAAGGTAATGTCATAATGACTATGCAATCACAATAGTCCTAAATCTTGTGGTTTTCAAAGTAAACATTACCGTGCTTTACCGACATTATATATTCGCAGAAATCGTCAGATGCTAGCAATAACCTTCTGTTTGAAATAAGTATTTGAGCCCTCTTAATAACAAAACCCTTCTATAGGGAAGAAGAAATTGATGACAAAATGGTTTCATAATACTTGTTAACATTTTATATCACATGTACCTTCATCATTGAAATGCCTTAAAAAGTTTTTTAAACAACGCTAGAATAAAGTTTAGCCTGTTTTTCTCATTTAAAAAAGTTTATGGAAAACAAAGAAATATTAACATTGTTCCACAATTTTTTGGCTTAAAACTATTTACTATTTTGTTGCAGTTCAATAAAAGAATTTTGTGCTCATGACATCCAATATTAACACAGGTAGGAAAGACGATTTTAGAAAGGATTTAAAAGCCGTAAAACCTCATCTTATTTTGAGCATAATGGTTATAAAAGGTTTCCTAAAGGAAAATAGAAATATAGATCAAAGCTAGTTAATTCAAATGGATAAATAATTCGGGGAATCCACTTCCTAAACGAAGTTTTACTTTGTTTTCTTCCATGATCATCTTCTTCTTCCGAAACTTCAATTTTCCACATTCCATTTACATCATCAATCTATTCAACACAAAGCATAGGATGTTAATTCCAAAAATTCAAATAAACACCCCCAGAAAGACGCGAAGTCGGTATAAAACAATGGAAATCATTCCATTTACATAAACAGTTAATGGTCAATAATTCCATCTAATCTTTATAGCGTCCTACATGGTTAGTCCTCCAAATCCCCCCCCCCCTCCCCCCGTCTCTGAAACCAAGACAGGCTATTTCCCCTCTTTCGTATTTCCCTCATACAATTTGCTTTTGAGGTGGTTTCCACAATCCCTTCCACAATCACAGCATTTATTGAAACACAGGTAGATGAAAGAAATTCTTCATAAACTGATCTAAGGGAACAAGGTAATTTATTGTCTTTTTTACCACACCACCCTCTCCCCTGGTTCAAAATATGTAGCTTCCCCTTATTCTCTAGTTGATCTTTGAAACCCTCCCCCCTTCCCCGAACAAAAGACGGGGAAGGCTATGGTTAATAATTCAATTATAATGCAAAGCCAATTCGTTTATTCAATCGGACAACAACTAAAGTCAACTGTTCAAACCGTAAATGCATTCCTTTGCTCTGTAAACCAGCTGGAACTGTATTTGGAACCAAGAAATTAGTAATAGTATAATTACCTTAGCAATAATATGAAGCAGTTTACATAGTTTTAGTCGTACAAAACAACAATATTTATCTCTATGTATCGACCTAAAGAAATAAATAAGCATTGAATCGAAATTTTGTACTAGACAATTCAGGTATTTTAATCTACCTTTAAATAGTGCAATTATTTAGCTAAAAATTAGTGCTTACTAAATTCTTTAACTTTTACCCTTGGCACTTAGTTGAGACGGGTGCTTAAAAAAGTGGGCGCTTATTATATTTTTCAGAACATTGACCAATCACCACTCACTTTTTGAAACATTTCCCTTTAAAACACAACACTGTATAAGAAATTTCCTGTATACTAGAGTAATAAACAAATATGAAAAAACTGCTGTGTCATTCTTGTTTCTAATAATATACTCCTTTTTCAAATAAGTGTGCATGCTACATGCTATATAGTTTATTCAAATAAGTGCTTCCCTTTGAAGGGTGGTGCTAATGGGAGATGGGCTCTTAAAAGAAGCTGGCAATTATTTCAAATTCTGATTTTTATCCTGTGCGCTTATTCGAGAGGGGTGGTTAAAAGATGCTGGGTGCTTGTTCGAATCTTTACAGTATTTAAATACTGTAACCATACAGATCATAACTTAGTACGGTTATATCATACAAAATACCAATGTCAATTATTGTTATTCACACAATGAACTTACCAAAAGATCTGGACGATTTTTACTATGTATAACCGTAAACGATCACTAGCTTCGCATTCTTCTTTCTTCGACATTATCTTAACAATGTACGAAATACAAGAGAGTAATTCAATGCAAATCTCTTGACACGATTTGAAACTTCTTAGAATTCGTCTAAATAATAACAAAAAATCTTATAATGCCATTTCGTTAAAATTTGGATAAAAATAAGACAGAATTATAAATATGATATAAGTTAAAATTGAGCGAACTTTTTCGTAATATTTTATATCATCAGCCTGGTGAAACCAATTCAATTTTAACTTATATTTATAATTCTGTCCTATTTTAATAAAATAATAACAGTTGCTCAGATTTCTGATTGGCATATAGTTTATTGAACCAGAATTGGCACAAATTAATCATTAAAACTTCTTTCGAAATTATGGTATTTTTATTACTTTTTGTTACTTGTGACTTCCCAAACAAAAAGGGAGCCACTGCTTCAAGCAAAGCACTCCGCAATCGTTGCCATTACCAAGATATTGTGCATCGGCAAGCAGCACTGCAATCACACGCAGTGGTATGCATTAGTATGCAGCACTATTTTTAAAACAATATGCATTATTAACCCTTTAAATCATGATGTCCAAAAAAGGTCAGACACAATTTAATACTCCTGCAGCATGTGCTGGAGAATTGTTTAATTATGTGTGAACATTTTGCAACGTTATCTTCGCTTTGTGTTTCTATTGCTTACTTTTTTTAGCATAAGCTTTTTCGTATAATATTTTTTAGTTTTTTCGCTTTCAAAAACAATAGAAACAATAGATTTTTTTTTAAGTGTGGAAAGCATGCTTAATTACGCGCTGTTTTGCATTGTTATTCAGTGCCACATACGCAGAAGTGTACATCGCTGCGTTCCCGTTAGTACTGTTATTGAATCAATACCCTTATCAATAACCAAATACACCTATCCGACTTGTATATCTGTCATTACGGTCTTTAAGACTGCATTTTCAGTAAGAATTAGTCGATGATAGATATCTAGATCATGAAAAAAAGTTATAATTCATTAGAATTTGAAATTCATGAAAATGGTTGGAAGTGGTAATTCCACAATCAGACTCTTCAGAATGTTTTTATTTGTAATTTACTATAGAACTTTCGTCCGTTCAAGTCTTGTTTATTATTTTACCAGAAATCCAAATATGCAATAGTTGATGTCGATTGTTTGGGTTATGCAAGCTCAAAAAGTTACATTTTAACAATGAATATTAAATCTCGCGTTACAGAACAAAATTTATTCCCAAGGAAAGAACAACTTCATATTTATTACTTCATTACAAATCCTATTTTGATTTCGATCGAAAATGTCTTTTTTAATACCATTAAATTTCAAACATTACCCTGTCTCAGAAAAAAGAAACTGATATCTGCTTAATGACGTCATATGAGAAGTTTAATTTTTTGCCATGAGATGGACCTGATGACTGAGAATCGTTTTCAAGAAAAAAAATAGGGGGCTACTAATACCCCTCTACTAATGCTAAAATCAACCTTAACTGCGTTGAGTAATATAAATACCGCATCATTGTTTACGTTTGATCATTGACCTACTACAGTTATCAGCTTCCAGGAACAGAAACATGTCACCGAAATTTTGCATATAATAGTGGAGATAACTGATGAGCGTATTTTCACCTTGGGAGCATTTTTTTCTCGCCTCCAAAACCTGCCAAGTCTCCATTCTCTAACTGATTTGACATTTTTTTCTCGTTTTGGCAGATATTGGAGAACTTCTGTTTGTACATTTTCTCCAATTCACTCCAGCTTTCTGAACAGGCTTGTTCTGGAGAAAAGTTGTGAAAAATTCTCTATTTTACGTTTTTTTCTAAACTTTCCTCCATTTCACTCCGATTTCATGCGGTCCCAAAATGACGCATGCTTGTGTGCATGGATTACGTCATCGGCGACCCGAACAGACCGCATATAAACAGACTAAACGAAAGTGAAAGTAAAAACACTCGGAACTAGAACTTTCTAGTTAGCTAGAAAGGTTGAATAACTGTGTGGTTTTCTTGTCCCCACTGAAAACACCCACAAAGCCATCACAGACAACTTGGATTTCAAGATCTCTACCGATATTTCTTACGAAATACCTATCGAACATTCCCATCAAAACTATATTTCTGTGCGATCCCTCATAAAACTAACAACTGTCACAAAAAAGCATCAGTGGAATCGTTTCAAGGAGCGAGAATAATAAACAATTCTTAAATTAATTTACATGTCTCCGTGCAGTCCTCCACTAAAGTGAAAACAAACCATACTCAATACGACAGTCAGTGGCAACTGAACAAAATTGTCGTCGCTCTCACTCTCTCTCTTTTCTTTGACTTATCATAGTTGTAAATCGACTGTTTTTGTTTTTATTTTTTAAATATGTGTGAACATTCGAAATATTCGTAAAACTGTGTTTTAAGAAACTAAATATCGTACAAAATGAAGGAGTAAAAAGAGTTTGTATAGCTATTGGCTATGCTAATTTATGATCTGTAGAAGAAGGCAGACAACGAAGAGCTCGTGTTTACAGCTTTTTCACTTTTATTTTCGATTTTAAAATCCGTGCCCTGGTCATGTTAAATTGAACGTAAAAAATTCAGCGAACAATAACAATGTATGTGTGACCACCGATTACTAATTTGCAGAATACAAATTTTGCCGCACAATTTTTCCGCCAAGTCCACCAGAAGTCATTTTTTTGTAAACACAGCAGAGATTAGAGAACTGGCTTTGGAGGTTTAGGAGGTGAGAAAAAAATGCTCCCCTTTTTTACAATCCATTTCATCTTGCAGTTTCAAACTTCATTACACGTTACGACATAAGATCGAAACCCAGGTCGAATCAGCTGCTTGTTATATGAGCTGGTGAGTTTCCGTCATTCAAAAATCGTTTTATCTAATACAATTCAACTCACTGATGTCTTTAAAAAATTGAACATGTTGATTACCCAGGCGAGAATAGAGAGGAAACGTCAATTGAAATAGGACAGAAAATCAGTTTGAACAAAACCAAGTGTTTCTGTCAATTTCAACGATTTCTTTGTAATCTTGCTATTGTTCAGAAACTAACAGAAATGCGGCAGATTGATTTATGCCTTGTGACATACACAGTAAAAATCTGACCTCAGTCTTGCATTGAAGAATACGGAATGGAATGTTATCTAAGTATCCAAGGTTGTTGATAAGTTGTTTGAACATGGATCATGCTACGGTTTTAGGGAAGAACGGTTACTCAATCGCTTCGAAACCCAGGAACAGAAGTATATTTCACTCTTTCCTGCTGTGTTGCACTGTGAGGAACGCACTTTGTATGTCCATGTCCATGTCAATGTGAGGTGTGACACGAGGTGTAACGGAGATGTGGTTTTAAGGTTTTTTCTCAGATTCCTCATGTACCTTATCGGTAAAACTTTGCCCGTACAAAATGACGAAAATTTGTACCGACAGATAATTCACTCTAACGAAAGTTTATACAGAACAATAATTTTTGCCAACGAATAAGTTTTACCATTTCTGATTTTTTTCATATACAGTCCTTGACAGTTATCTTAAACTGTGGTAGGGTACCGATTGTGTATCTGTCATTTGCTCTCGTAATGCCGTTTCCTCTCACTTTTCCTATTTACAAACAGTTCTACGTTCTCTAGTGACTGCTAAGTTCTAAGTTATAAATAGTTCCAGAATAATCACTCAGTAAACTAAAAAAGATTATGTATACAAAACAAACGATCGGTATACAAATGTGCACGGCTTATCCTGTCAGGGATTCATTATTAAAATTTCAGAAATGCTAAAAATCATTTGTCAGCAAAATTTCCTCTGTACAAAGTGACAAAATTTTCAGCAGGTGACGAAGATTTGTACGGACGGAAGTTTTTACCGATAAGGTGGATTAATTTTTGTGGATTTTGTCATTCTCCGCGAAATTAAATCTCTGTGAAATATCCAAATTTTGTCATATCGTGCAAAAAACTCAAAAAGTTCCGTCTGCGAAAGCTGTTTAGATTTCTTCCCCTTTTTGCTGCACATGGAGCTCTTGGACCAAATCTTCAGCAGATCATGATAAAAGAAAGTGAATACACACTAAATTATGCAATTTTTGTCTTCCTCAGAAGTTAAATCCGCGCGATATAACATTCCGATTCTAAAGGACAAGGACAAAGAGGTGACAAATATGACTAGAAGCCGTGGGGCTTCAAGAATTCCCTCTTCTGGGCTGATTGCTTTGAAATTGCTAATTGTGTCGACAGTGCCTTTGCAATACTTTAATAGCAGAAACTTTCACGAGGGAAAAAAATAGCGAAATATTCAGGACAAACTTTCGCGAATAGATACTTCCACAAATGGCTAAACAAATAGACCTTCAAAAAACAATCGAAATAAACTATTTTAGGGCGATTTCAGGAACGGCGCAGCCATTTTGGAAGTGGGAGGGCTGAGTAAATTAGCCAAATATAGGGGGGGTTTCTGAACAGTTCTGTGAACCCATAATGGGCTATTTTATGGGTTTCAAACACTGTGCATAGCTTAAACTATAACCTTTTCCGTCCCTGCTTAAAAATAGGCAAATTTTTCGTAAAATATTTTCCATCCTCATCCCCAGCGCCTTTCGCGTTTTAATCAAATAACGTAAAAAGTGAAAGAGTATGGGGACTAGGTTGAATATTATCTTGATTTGAAATATTCCAACATTTTGCAGATTAACATACAGTTCATCTGGCGATTGGCAGCCACCCTCAATTTAAGGTAGCATATGACGTCCATGTGACGTACACCATGTTGTCATAAATTGTAATTTGACACATGTTCTTCTCAGACTTTCTTTTTGTGGCTTTAGACACGTTTATAAAATCTAATGTTTACATATGTCATTTAAAATCTACTGAAGCAGAAAATAAAAGAATATTTTTGATTAATGATAAAAAAACACCGAAGCAGAAGTGTATTAAAGAAAAGCTTGTATTGCCAAAATACTCCATCGAATTTGTTTAAGGAATATTTCGTTAAGTGTTTGTGTGTGTAAAAGAAAAATGTCTGTGTGAAAAAAAAAATTCTTTGTAGTATTAACTTTTAAAACATGTTGAATGAGAGAAAGAAATTTTTAATGAAATTCACACATATCTGACTTGTATGTTAAGATCTGATTATTATGCGTTGCGCATTGACAATTCATACAAAGGATTGATTTTTGAGGAAATGGCACGATAATCAAAAATAAAACATTTTTTGTAGAAGGAGAAGGAAAATTAGTAAACCAAAGCCTTGCCACGCGATTGCAAAAATGCTATACGGTAAAACATCCAATAAACGCTGGGGGCTTTACTTTTGACTAAATTGAAATTTCTAAATTTTGGCTTTTATCTGATTTGATAACTATATTATTTACTTGTATTATTCCGATTAGATGCCATTTTATATGAATTTACAACATAAAATGTCTTAGAAAATTACAGCCTTTTCCCACAACAATAGATCATTTTCCAGCTTTTTTCCTCTTATATGAAATTCCAGCTGCAAGGGGAAATAAGCTATGAAAATCCAACCTAAATTTTACACAGTCGATGCAATACGATGAAATCACCGCAGCATTTCAGACGACTGTGTAGCAAAATTAGGCATGTATCCATAGCAAGGAGATCCGATTGGATAAATTTGACAATGCATGCTTCTTGAATGTCTGAAAACGCATTTGCAGAACAGAACATTATGCAAGTATATCATTTATGATAAGGTCAAAAATGTATTACTATTTCCAGCTTTATTTCAGCCTTTTCCAGCCAAAGGCCATGAAAATCCTTTTCCATCTTTGTGGTCTTTAAGGAGGGGGCGCTTATAAAAGGAAGTTTGTTTAGAAGTTTTACCGTATAGTAATAATAAACTTTGTCCCATTTCAGCTGCCCACCAAATTAATTTATCCGCTTAATTATAAAATACACTGATAATTAACAATTTCATGCGACTATCAATTTTAATGATTGAACACATTTTTCATTACTGCAGAAACTTTTGCGAATTCCGTATAGCAAAAAAAATCTGTATACTGTAGATGGATTTCGCGAAAGTTTTTTCAAAATTTGAAACATTTTCTAAAATTTTAACAGCAGCGCAATTTTTATCTAATATTATCAAAAAGTGCAGTTCTTTATCTATTCTGCTTTGAAATTGCCAACCGCAAAAGTTCATTCTCGCAAAATATGTGGAAAGCATCTATTCGCAAAAGTTTATCCCAAATATTTTGCAATTTTTTACTCGCGTGAAACATAAAACGCCTATTTGCTGATGTTAGATGCGGTTGGCCATATATCAAATATCGAAAAATTCGCAAAGATAAATTCGAAAGTTTATTCTCACGAGAACAGTTTTAGACTCGCAAAAGTCAAGAAATGTAAAAATCTAAATATATGAAGTAGACAGAGGTGGATTTATAGGGAGAGTTCAAATTTGTGGAGGAAAGTTAAAGTTGGAAACAACTATGCGTCACAAGTAATAAAAAACAAGTAAAATATTTTATTTAAATCGTGAATTCGCGAAAGTTAATGCTTGCGAAAAATCCAAAAACAGCTAATTTGCGAAATTCGGGAAAGTTTCTTTCTAAAATTATGAGACTTTTCTGACTCGCGAAAGTTTCTTCTTTTAAACTATATACATCGATTTGCCAAAAGATTTATGCTTGCTAATTTTTTTTCAAGTTTAACGAAATTTGCGAAATGTTTTAAAAACTTTACAACTGCTTAACTTTTGATCTAAAATTATCGAAAATTGTCACGCATTTTTTTATAAGCAGGGCAAAAATTTTCTCCAGCTCCTTTCTCCATTCCTTATGGCAGCCTCATTTTATGCCTAAAATATTCTTACAGTATTGGGTAAAAGGTGCCCTGTTTAACCATTTTTGAAAGTTTATTATCACAAAATACTTGGAATGCACCTGGCTTCTTATTCACGAAAGTTTAATTTTTATTTTCTGATTTCTTTCTTGGCCAAGGAACGCTAAAGCTGTGAAAAACCCATTTGTCACCTTTCTGCCGCAGCGTTGTGCCTTCTTTTTAAGAAATTCACCTTCAGCATGTGGACTGCTGCTGCTGGCTAAATCTACATCGTTATCAGACATTTCAGGTAAATAATGATCTGATATGATAGAGGCTTGGTATATTTTGAAAATAATCAATGTAAAAACAAACAATGTGCAGAAGGAGAAAAACAGACAGAGCAGTTGCTATATCGTAATAATAATATATTCTCTCTTTCTTGCCACATAGGCTAGCTACAGCTAGCTACGCTACATACTGACAATATTTAGAGTGCATGCATTACAGATACATAGCCTTTAAATCTGCAGGGTTATTTCGTGATGCAGCTTCAGCCGTCACACAAGAAACAACAACAAGAAACAAAAGGAGAAGAAGTAGCCTAGCAGAATGAATAAAAGTATGGTGGTGCTTTCTAGCGCACAACTGACCTTCAAATTTTCTTTATGGGTTATCAATAACATAAGATGTAATTCTTCATGACTGTGATAGATTCAAAAAACTGTAGCTCTGTAAATGGCATAAAAGAGCTGGAAATTTATCAGCCTCTGGCTCTGACACCATAATCTTCAACATCAAATGCAAGGACAGGACAGGAGGCGCGCAACGAATCTGTTTTTATTTCACGATGTCCTTCCAATTTAGCCTACTTAGAATATTGAGTTGATGCGCTGGCCGAGAATCGAAGCAAAGCAGCAGGCTAGAATGCTGGTCTTGCTGTCCCATATCAATAGTAATTTTTGCAGACAGAGAGATGCCAACGACTACATGAAAGAATTCCCTTCGCTTTCAGCGAGTGGGAATTCAAATATGCTGCATTCTTATCAATTCTCTAATGACATTCGTTTTGCATCCTCATCCAATTAAAAATATTTGCAATTCATAACATTAGAGATCAAATCCAACCTTAAAAAAAAACTCGATCCTGACAGTTGAAGGGAAGTTTGTGATATTTACTTATGTTCTAATTAGCAGGCACCGTTCAAGAAAAGGATTTTGTCTGCTAAATTAGAGGTGTTCTCCTTTTAAAAAAACTTATCTAAGGTTCATTTTCAAAAATCAAAATGTTTTTGATTTTATTTAAGCTTCATTTAAGATGTTTAGAAGAAAAATCAAATCAATAAAACAACGAGATTTTTACTTTCGATATCACTAGATAAACAAATGGCAACAAACCATCAGAATAAGTCTGAAAAAAAAATCGCAATTGAAAGTGAGTTACTAATGCAAATTAGTTTCCAAACATTTATTCCTGCATCTTTGTCTGACTTAAATTATAAAATGTTTTATTGAATATGACATCATATTAAAAAAATAAAAAGATTCCTCCTAGAGGAAATGGCAAACAAACCTTTCTCATTTTTTCATAACATATTAATTTCTAAATTCAAAATTCAGCTCAGGGAAGTAAAAAGATTCCAGTAAATCATAAATGTTCTTAAAGGTTTTATATTTCCCAGTCTTTTTACTCATCATTTTTATGCACTGCAGACAACTGAAATATTAGAAAGAGTATGCAAGGTGGTGATAACTTACTGAATGGTTGTTATAACAGATAGCATTTCTTGAATATCAAGTTCATAATCTGAATTTTCCAGCGTTTTTATAAACACAATGAACTAAAAGAGAAAATAGAATTATTACGCATTATTTAGTAGAACGATGTTCGCTCGGTTTCGAAAAACAAACACATTGTTGTTGAACCTTCACTTAATAAATCAAAGCAAAACATTATAGCAAATTACTTCTTACTATTACTATTTCTATATAGTAACTTCTAACTAACAAAGGACTTAGTATATTTAGACCCCTACTTCTAGTATCACATATGGTACACCATAACAAGTGAAGAGATGGTACTCTAATAACTTTTTATAGCATTATTTACTCCGATCTTTAAATTAATATAAACCACCTGTAAAAAGTGCAAAAAAGTCAAGGTTATCAGGTAAAAATAAATTCATAGTATAAAGTGTATGATACACTTTTCTACCCACAAACCCAAATTTAAAAAACAAATCTTTTCGTTGTCAATCATTGTCACTCAAGTCATAGATTCTACCTGATATTGAATCAACATTATTCAAACTTCCATTAAATGTATAGGGGAAATATTAACGTCTCTTTTGATATTTTGTAATTCGTTATACTTTCTTGTGAGCTTTAGTCAAACGAATTTCAGTAATGTTTTAAAAGAATGTACAATCCACTTCAATTCACAAATTTTATTTTCCTAAGGCAACGCACAAAATTTCGAAACCGTCGATTAGACATTTTTACAACTTGCACAATTACAGTGTCAACTGGAACAGCACAATTCATGAATATTAAGTCACGAAATATAAAAAATAGAACACAAGTGTGAGTCGATTGAGTCTATAAAATCAGACAAAAATTGAATTACAAATGGAACCACCCAGCTTTCTCTATGGTCAGGTACAAACCTTATATGATCTTGTGGGTTTCTGTTCGCAAGTTTCAGCAAATGAAAATTACACAAATTAAGGTGCTATCAAAGAACAATGATAGTGGTTCAGTCTCGCTTCTTGACTATAGCATTAATTTCAAATTCAAATTCTATAATTATATATTCTACTTAACAGATCAACGAGACAGCCAAATCGAATGAAACCCAGGTGTATATATACAACTAAAAAGACCTTGATTGCTAACACAACCTTTATAAATTTGGCTGTGAGGGATTTTACCGTATGATACAAATAGGTGCAAGAGTTATAGCAACGCATGATTTGAAACTCATTAAGTCTTTCTTGCCTTTTTAGATTTTATCTTTCTGATTGTTTAAAGTCTGATCTGCTCAAATATACAATATCCTTTTTAATTTCGCAGCTGTCTTTTGGAAGCATGGGCAACATCGAAAAATTATGTTACTTGAATTATTAGATCATAAGGGCTGAGACAGCTTTCAAAACTTTCATTAATGTGTTTAGGCATCATTATTGAAGAAGGCAAGATAGTTCAGCATTTAAGTGCCTTGGACACAGGTTGTTATAAACTCCTTGGAAGTATAAGATAGCGTTTCAAGCGACAGCTAGATGCTTTCTTATGACAGATATCTTTAGGATATAATAACAGTTGCGGTACTATGGTAAGGGACCGTCCACAAAATTTGTATAGAAATTGGTACCATTTTCATCACAAAGGGAGTGTCTTTGTGCATACGAAGGATGTACAAAGACACTCCTTCTGTATGAAAATTAATACGAATTTTGTTGACGGTCTCTAATGGCAATTGGTTCAACAGTTCCATTGCATTTCTACATCGGTAATAAGGAAAATCAAAGAAAATACCCTAATGTAAAATGGTTCTTAATATAAAATGTAGAAACCTACCACCATAGCTCTCGGTTTAAGGATTATACCATCCTAAGATTAAAAAAACATTGAAATTTACGATTAAGACTTAACAATAAATATCATTCAAATATTTACACAGTTGACCACCTAAAGCTCGCCAGGAATGATATAAAGGGCTAGTCAGTAATGTAGAAAGAAACGTAAAATGGTATAATTAAACATGAAAAGATTGCCAATTAGAAATGTATCGTGGTTGCTAATTACAATCATACAAAAGCTAAGCTCCTACATGAGATATTACAAGAGCACTACCTAGTGGGCGACCAATTAATTTGCACTGCTCAAGAAACTATGCATAGTTTCAGCAAAGAATATTTTTTGACTTGTCGCAACCAAATTAATTTAAACCATTAATTTACAAAATCAATAAATTCATGCTTGATAAAATTATACCCCTTGAAAACTCTGTAAAAACGATTTTCTGATGGAAAGCAGCAAAGGGTTATTTGATGATATCAAGATATGAACAAGAGCGGAACAGCTACACAATTGTAACTTCTGTGATAGACTTAAATCGGATTCAGCAACTAAAATGAATTTTACAAAAAATTATTTAATATTTGTGGTGTTACATAAGAGACAGTTTCAGCGCAGCTATTAGACTACACCTGATATCGGGATGTAAAAGAGAATATGTACCACTGCATTTCTAACACCACTACAATTGCTGCAAGAGTGTTGTGATGTATATGATCATGCTTTTGCATCAGTGTACACCACTGCATTTGAAACAAACTGTATATTATATGCAGCAGCATTAAACAAGCCAAAGAAGCGAAAGATGACAGAAAGTAATGTCCATGATGTATCCATTTTAACAAAGGAGTTCTGACATCATAGAATGGGTCTTACTTATATTTGAAAGAAGAATACTAAAAATAGCAATTGGAATTAACTTTTACACATAATGGTGTTAGTGCATATCATATGACATAACTGATAACTCCTATTATGAACACTTGTGCCATATCTCAAAACACTTCTTTCATGGAAAAATTGAAGATCTCTGATTTAGTTTGTTTGGGTATTCCAGGCAACATGAATTTTCGCCGTTTTTCAATATCCTCCATTGTAAGTTTTATTGTCATTGTGCTTTAACAAATGTTTAACAAATGCACCACTCATCGCACTCAAGAAAAGAGATTTTTGTCAATGACTAGTAAAGATGGATCCAATCCATGACGTTTACGGCTCTCTACTCGCTAGCACAAAATTATCCTAAAATTACCCTACAGTTAGAAATTCTTGTAGAGTAAACTGTTAAACATTAACAATCTACATCTTACTTACAACTTTGCTATTATCACACTAAGTTTGGATGATACCTCTGTTTGATATTGCTGTTTCACCGTCCTCATAATCTTCAAATTCGTTGTCAAATAGAATACCATCTGCATTGCTGCAACTATGTGTTGATATATCAGCTTCAAAAGTGCCCTGAAACAGAAACAATGTTGCTTCTATTATTGCTTGCAAGGTCAATCAAATCTCAGTCCGATGTGCATTTCAAGCACTTTTTTAAAATTCACTTTAAAAGCAAGCTACAAAAATAAGGCTTTTTAAATGAACGACAAAGTTGAAAGTCATAAGAATTTATTAAAGGCGTCTAGTATCTATTTTAAACCTTTGTAGTTGATGTAAATATTTTATTGTAACTACTGTAAATCAACTTAAAATAAAGAAAAAATAAAATGTATTTTCTATTGTTTCCAATAAAAAAAGTTATGCAATTAAAGCAAAGTAATAAGCCTTTCTTCTTGAAAGGGCTAAATAATTGTTATTTTCCCAACAAGCTTTATCCATAGGACAATATTTTTC
Source organism: Bougainvillia muscus (assembly GCA_032352715.1). Lineage (NCBI taxonomy): Eukaryota > Metazoa > Cnidaria > Hydrozoa > Anthoathecata > Bougainvilliidae > Bougainvillia > Bougainvillia muscus. The sequence goes on along the minus strand of JAUCNQ010152000.1, from coordinate 3,488 downwards.
GGACTGTTTTACAATTGCTGCGACATTTGCCTTACTTAGTACTTTTATGTCTATTTATATTTTCTGTAATTAATATATTTGTAATTTCCTTTCGTAGTACATCTACAATAGCAAAGTATTTTGCTTTTCGATACCCAACTTTATCTACAAACAAGGTTATGCTCGATTTTCAAACTGAGATCAATTCTCAAATGTGTTAGTTGACAAATATTACATGGAGGATTTACATCAAGTCAGAACACTAAGATCACGAAAGCTAAAGCTTGTTAACTTTAAAGCGTTAACGTTACAAAAGGAATCTCTATTTTATTGCTTTGACGAGGTTATGGACAGGCTTTGTAATTAATACCATTTTTAAAGTATCCAATTACATAGACTCTTATAAAAAGAAATGGCCCGTAACAAGGCTGATCAGATTGCCGGTGCCCTTTAGAAACATTGTGTATCGATGAACCAATTACAGCTGATTACAACTTCAATAAAAAAAATATATACATATAAGCATGAAATACCTCTTTTACTACCACATTGAACAGATATTTAGCTAGGGCAAAAGTCTCTGTCACTCTAGCCATAGCAGTCACGCCATCATACAACTACACAAAAAATAGGTTTCATTACAATTACCGCTCAAAAGGTGCAGAGTGAACTCTTTAATTTCTATATAATGTATCTACATTAGCAACGAAAGTTTTCATCTGAAAAAGTTTTGGAGGAAAATCTTTGGCGAAAAAACTTTCCAACAGCTTTTCAATCACTAAATTTCAATTTCAATTCATAAATTTCAAAAATATTGCAGAAGAATGCAGATATACGCTTTGAAACCTGTGTTTTTCTAAGACAGAATATTTGTTATGGTAAACTAGGTTGATAAACAGAAGAAATACAAATAACTGATGTTTAAAACCACTTTTGGTATACATTACACTAAGATTTTACTGTGACAAGTGTTCCAAAGACTATGGATCGAGTGGGGCTTCAACCCACGACCTTACGCTTGCTAGGCGATTGCTCTACCAACTGCGCTATCAATCAGATGTCATCACTATAGTTCACAGTTCCAATGTAAGTATAAAAAGTAATAGAAGTCTTCTCCCCGCCATCAAACTGACTTCCACCCTCCATGAGCACGTCGTTCATGTGGCATCACATTGGTTCACCAGGGCTTGGTTCTCAAATTACGCACTGAGGACGTAGGTGATACAATCGGATTGATAACGCATTTGGCAGAGCAATGGCTTTTCGATTATCCGCCAACTAAATTCCGAGAAAGTCGATCAAAATCTTAGATTTGCAAAAATTAATTCCATACAATTGGCAGTTTTTTGGCCTTCATCCATAAAAATTATTTCATCCCTTAAGGTACTTGCATAATATCCTCCCTTAAGGTACTTGCAAGCATTGCCAAGGAAATCATAACTAATTGTTTTACCACAGAGCATAAGTTCTGAAAACAACCAAGTACTATTTCGCATCTGTTCTTTTTCTCCAAGTTGCTCATCCCAGATATTATATCAACAAGATTTAAGACAGTACTGATACTTTCGCTTAGATTTCTTTCCAAGAGTTCAACCAAACACTCAGCGCCAGTTACAGTTTTCATTTCCTTTAATAGTAGAACTAACAAACAAACGTAATTGCTACATTTCAAAACAGCTTCTGTATTTCTATTACAAGCTTGGTCATCGTTAATCTATAATTAAGAAAAAATATTCTAAAGTATTCAATAATATTATATTGTTCCGTTCAGTGATAGTGTTCAAAGTGATAGTAGACCAATACCCATTCGCATACAGAGTAATTCAGAGTAGGTTAAGACTTTTGTCTTCGTAAAATCAAGCCTACTACGATAAAACTTAAATAAATCTTGCTTATTTTATATTCCACATAAATGTTGACCAAAACTGTTCTATCTTTGTCAAAAATGTTCGCAAAAAAGATTAGGAAAGCTCAATTTAGATATGTTTAATGCGAACAGCTATACGTTTTCTTTTATATAAGAAACCAGTCTATAAGAAACACTAGGCTCAGAATTGCTAAACAATAAAATAATTTTAAATAACTTGATCAAGCTGAACTTCTTTTTTTGGTTAGGATAAATTGCCAAAGCAAACAAATACGTCAAATTTACTAGATCATCATATCATCACAAACAAGTAAAAGTAGCCAAAACCTAAATTTTCAATGTTCTTATACTTTAAATTCGAATGCTAATAAAAACTGAGTTCTTACATTCGAAGTCCGAACACATAACTAAGAAACTTTGTAGGTTGAAATTGGATAAATTAAAAAACATTTGAGGCTCATATTGAGAAAGTTTTAAGAAACACAAGGCCTTTGCTAAGGTTTCTTATAAAAACAATGTGTATTTATAATTATTTAACGAGCAATCGTGTATAAACAATACATAAACATAATAACCTGGATTAAGTTTGAAGAAGAGGGAATAAAAATACGCTTTAGAGAGATAATATGGACTTTTCTGTTTATTGATGCAACTAAAATAGTTCTAGTAGCATCGATAAAAAAGTAATATCTCCGAAATGCTGTATATGCAAATAGTATACAGAAATAGTCGCAGGTATTATTCAAGAAAATAAGGAAACTGTTACTATAAGCAAATGTAAACATTTGCGCAGTGCACTCTCGAATAAAACGTGTTACTCTAATAAAAGTATTAGATGATATATCTATGGGGACAGATTTTGTGACAGCCGGTTGATAAAAAAATATTTTTGTAAAAGTACGATGATCAGGTTTCATTGTTGGCAGGAGATATACATTGTTCTTGAGAGGGCCAGATTTTTGTTTACTTTCATGTTGAAGAATAATGTTCCGGGTTGCTATCACGTGAATTATAATCTTATTGTTCCTTACGTTGGATATGTCAATAGTGTGTAACATTGTAGATTTTCGCATAACAAAAAGAGAGACACTGCAGTATCAATATGTTTTATAATTTTTAATCATGTTCCATGCCGCAGTGGCAAACAAGTCATCTGATTGTCATTGTTGACCTCTAGGATGTAATATAATAGCCTACCTGGGGTGACGGCTTTCACTGCAATTCGCTTTGTCTACCACCACTGACTTACCACCGTTAGTTATTTCGGTGTGGATGTACGAGCTCAACAGCCAAGCTGTTGAGCAGTGAACGCAAAATTCGACGAGTGCGGCAGACCAGCCAGACCAAGCTTTAGCATTGCGGTCAATGAGGTAGGCTAGGATGTATCTGATGTATATAAGACTATATTAGACAATTTTATGTATATTAAGACTATGTTTTCAAGTAGAATAAACGACATAATTCAAGTTGATAAGGAAAAAAATTAAAATGAAATACGTGTTTAGTGATAATCCATGTTTTATTTGACGACGTTTCGTCCTATACTAAGGACATTTTCAAGTGATCATACACTGACAAAATTCGTGATAAATAAAATAACAATGTCATTAACTTTTTTATAAAATATTACCAAATAAGGTAA
>JAUCNQ010151889.1:0-16405 GCA_032352715.1 Bougainvillia muscus | reverse complement strand
CTAAGATGAAAATGAAGCGAATTATGAAGCGAATTGCTAAGCGAATTTAAGCGAATTTTTGAGACGGTCCCTAACAAAGTTCAGCGAAGAAGTTGTGTATAAGATGTGTCTGTATGGTTTTAAAAGGAACTGCAACAAAATGCAAACACAAAATCGTACATATTTTTCTACTGAGATGCCTCAAGCTGTTGTTGTGATATTGCGTGGTGACAAAAAAACACACATCTCCTGAGTTAACCCTGAAATGCACCACGTTCACTAAGTGACCACACTTACACTAGGTGCAAGATTGTTTAAAGTATGTGTGGCCATTTTTAAACAAAATGCATAAGAGGATACAAAGCAAGTTTTGGCGGATGGTCATTTAGAAAATAGGGAAATTCGTACAATATTGTCTACATAGTGCAATGACGTGCAATAAAACATACCCTGTATTAACTCTTTTTTGCAGTGTCCACAAATGGTCACACTCACTAACACAATCCTGTAGTTTTTACTGCAGGATTGTGTTAGTGAGTGTGACCATTTGTGGACACTGTGCAAAATAGGGTTAACTTTAGATGAATCGCATCCATTAAAGTGGTCATACATGCTTTATATTCCTGCATATAATGATACAGCATAAAACAGATCGTCAAAATTCGTAGAAATAAAAATTTAAGTAAAGACGAATTTAAGCTAATAACACTGTGGAAGGACGAGCTACAAAATTCGTATGGAATTTCGTATCAATTTTCATACAGAAGAAGTGTCTTTGTGCATACTTAGTGTAAGGTTGACCTAGGTAGGAAATCAAATGCATTGTGATTAGTTTGTTTTCGAGTTCACTAGAAATAATCAAACTTGGTAAAGGGGTAAAATTGACGTAGGTTATTACTAAGGGTTCGTCTCAAAAATTCGCTTTACAATTCGCTTCATTTTCACCTCAGATGAAGTGTTATTATGCATACAAAGATGCACAATAACACTTCATCTGAGATGAAAATTGATAGAAATTACGCGAATTATGAAGCAAATTTAAGAGAATTTTTCAGATGAACCCTTAGGTTTTACAGACCGATAAAAAAACTTAACTTCTTGTCACAAAGTGTGCATAAAAAGACACTCCTTCTAAATGAAAAATAATACGACTTTATATATGACATTCGAGAAGGTATAAATAATTAACTGAACCCAGCTAACACATGACCAAAACTTCAGTCATAACGACGTCCCTACGATGTCGCGACGTCGTACGGATGTCGTTAGGAAGTTGTTTTTGAAATCATGTTGGCTGAGAAAGGATTTTATAGTGACATACAGAGTATACTATCTCACTTACATTGACTTGTTGTTTCTTGCATATCACTGCGCAACGGTTGTACATAATTAAACGGAAACACACCAATCGTTCCATTGGATTCACCTTTCCACCAATCACCATCTTTGCTGATAACGTTAATAACACTACCTTTATAAAATGTCAATTCATCTTCATTTTGTGCAGTGTATGAAAACATAGCTAATACTTGTTCAGCTTGATCTAAACAAAACGAAGACAATCTAGGGAGCATGTTCTTGGCTATAATTTTAAAAACAACCACTATGTTTAATGGAGAAACCATAAGAAACCGACTGTGCGTGTCTCAGACATTTGGTGCTTTAAGGAACTGCTTTTAACACTTTAATGCATGGTGTCCATCAAAAGGTCATACACACTTAACCGATCCTAAAGCATTTCGCTTTAAGACTGTCACAGTGTGTGTGACCATTTTGTTACCACCAGTTTTAGGGACTGTCCACAAAAATCGTATCAAATTTCGTATCAATTTTCATACAGAATGAGTGTTTTTGTGCATACTTAGTATGCACAAAAAAACTTCTTCTGTTATGAAAATGGTTTTCATTACAATACGAATTTTGTGGATGGTCCCTTAGGAACCGTCTCAAAAATTCGCTTAATAAATTCGCTTCATTCCTGTCAATTTTCATCTCAGATGAAGTGGTATTGTGCATTTGTATGCACAATAACACTCCATCTGAGGTGAAAATGAAGCGATTTGTGAAGCGAATTAAAGCGAATTTTTGAGACGAACCCTTAAAGAGTAAAGGAAATTCATATCATTTTCATATCAACAGATGTTTTTGTATATAGTATGCATAAAATTTTATGGATAACCTCTAAAATAACAGGAACTATAAATTATAAGGATGACTTGTAGTTTATTGCTTAATTCAAAAATTATTTTAAAAACTAATCGTAAAAACAGCAGAGACAGCAGAAGGTTCTGGGGCCGTCCACAAAATTGATACAGGGAAATTCATATCATTTTCATATCAACAAATGTTTTTGTATATAGTATGCATGAAATTTTATGGATAATCTCTAAAATAACAGGAACTATAAATTATAAGGATGACTTGTAGTTTATTGCTTAATTCAAAAATTATTTTAAAAACTAATCGTAAAAACAGCAGAGACAGCAGAAGGTTCAGGGGCCGTCCACAAAATTCCTAAGGAAATTCGTAACAATTTTCATTCAGAAGAAGAGTCTTTGTACATACTTAGTATGCTAAAAGACACTTCTTCTGAGATGAAAATGGAACGATTGAGGATACGAATTTTGTGAACGATGCCTTATGTTACATCACATAACTTCCGTTAGAAAGTGAAAATTCGAAGTGTTTGTTCTCGGAGAATTCATACCTTTTCTTGTATTAGGTACAGAGTAAATATCTTCCTGTTGCCCCACATGTTGTTCTGTTGCTACGCTTGCTGGGGAAGTAGAGTGGGTAGCAGATTCTTGTTTACTTTTCGACATAAGCTTTACATGAGTTGCAGGAAACCAACCATTCGGCTTGTTTTTACCTCGAACCTGAAAAGAAAATTATGTCCCTGATTGATCCTAAAAAAAGATAACCTAAAGGTACAGGGCCTTTTAACTCTTTGGGGCTAACTTAAAATCTTTTTGGGTTGTTCTTGAGTCAATCATTGTAGTTTTATAGGGTTGGTGTGGTCCAAAAAGTACGTATTTGCATATTTATTACCAAAAGAACTATCATTACGCATACACTAAAGGATTTCCCATTCGATTTTGTTGAAGTGTTTGCATTATGTGGCTACTTAGGAGCCGTCGCAAAAATTCCGCTTAAAAAATTCGCTTCATTCCTGTCAATTTTCATCTCAGATAGTGTTGTTGTGCATACCTTGTATGCACAGTAACACTTCATCTGAGACAAAAATGAAGCGATTTGTGAAGCGAATTTAAGCGAATTTTTGAGACAAACCCTTAAATTTCGCCTGTTCGTAGCCTCTAATTTCGTTTCGCAAATCATTACTATTCATCTCAGAACAAATGCAGTTGTGCATGCGCATTCGAGAAGACACTGAATGAAATTGGATATAGTAAAACCCTGTTAAGTGGGGGAAAAAACTCAGCGGGGTCCAACTTATGCAAACCCCTGATAAGTGACACTATCGTTAAAATTGTCCCACTTATCTGTTTTTGAAGGAATTTAAAGAATTTTATATTTTAATTTGCGCTTTTTGCCTACCAATTTGAACATTTTTTACTTTAAGTGTGGAATAAATTTTTACGTTTATTGAGTCTTTTTCAGAAATGTAAACATTTGAATGTGAGTTTAAAACAACAATCATAAAAGAGTCACACTTAAGGGTTTGTCTCAAAAATTCGCTTAATATATTCGCTTCATTCCTGTCAATTTTCATCTCAGATGAAGTGTTATTGTGCATACTTTTAAGCGAATTTTTGAGACGAACCCTAAGCAGGCTTTTTTAATGTAGAGACATAAAAAAAAATGGTCCCACTTAATAATAGGGGTCCTACTTATCCAGGGTCCCAGTTAAGCGGTTTTTTTTAGCCTGAGCGAGTTAGGGAAATCCAAGGGGAACAAGAGATTTGTCCCACTTAAAAAAGTCCCTCTTATCAAGGGTCCCACGTAACTGGGCCCTACGGTAAATTGGTGAACAAATTATATGGATATTGCTTAGGAATTTTGTCCACAAAATTCGTATCGTTTAAATTCATTTTAATCACAGAAGAAGTGTCGACTATCATACGATTCGACTACCCATACAAAATTTGTTGACAGCCTTCAAAAGAGGATAACATTACAAACTGTACCTGGAGTTCACCTTCCCACCATCCAATTGACTTCTTTCGTAAAACATGAACTAATTGCCCAACATTAAAAGAAATTTCATCTTCTGTATTAGCAACGTATTTTATTATTACTTGTGCAACTTCAGGTTTCTTGTTAATTATGATCTGTAAGTATAGAAGAAGATTAGCAGTAGTGCGTTAAAAGTTTTGTTTCAAAAAGCTGCTTAAATCCGTTTCATTTTCTTACTAGACGAAATGTCATTGTGCAAACAAAGTATTCATAATGACACTTCGTCGGAATGAAAATTGACAGGAAACAAGCAAATGTTTGATAAAAAGCCTGAAAAAAATTACTACTTCTGTCATTCTTGAAGGCTAGAAAATGATCCTACTTTTGATATCCTTTAAAATACTTCTCCTTAAAATGTATGGATTTTTTTATGTATTGTTAGTGTGTACTAAATTACTTTTTAGAAGCCAGCTCTTGTATGACATTTTAATCCTCACAATTAGGTATACCATTTATTGGATTTTCTTTCTTTTTTTGAACTTACATACCTCCCAAGGCCATCACTTAAACCTATATACCACTTCAGTATCTGAGTGGTGACAACCCACGGTGACAACCCACTGCCAATTCTATTAATTTGAAACATGGAATGCACCAATTTTTCAGAGCGAAGGCTGACTGCAGTAGGGACGTGACACTGAGATCCACAGCCTGGATTTGAACTTGGGACTCCTCGATTATAAGCTCAATTGTTACCACTGAGCTGTCACTACTATTATAAATAGAACACAACTTTCCTCGCAAAAATTCAGTTCACAAATCATTTTATTCTTATCAATTTTCATCTAAGGACAAGTTTACATGGAAAATCGTTGTGGGCGAAATAAACTGTCATGGCTTCTGTGATTGTTTCCGATGGAAAAATTTAACCAATCACAGAAGCCATAACAGTTCATTTCGCCTATAGAAAGTCCTCATTTAAACGAGTTCTAAGAACGAATTTTCCTAGGAATTTTGTGGACAAGTATTCATTTCATACCTCTGGTTCAGGTTCTTGGATTTTAACATAGTTAGCAGGAAATAATCCAGTGACACCATTTAATATTCCCTCCCACCATTCACCTTCGTTCTTAATTATGGTAATGATATCTCCTTCATGGAAAGAAAGATCGGTTTCTTGACCAGTGTAATCAAAAAGAGCAACACATTCTGAAAAAAAACATTAGTCGAGTTTTTTACTGGCAGCAATGCATAAGGGAAAGTCCACAAAATTCCCTTTATAACTTCGCTCCATTACTATAAATTCTGCATGAAGCACAAGTACCGCCTTTGTAAAAACGTTTTACGCACAATTAATTTTATCTGAGATGAAAATGAAATGATTCGTGAAATGTTTGAGACGAAACCTAATTTCGGAAAAAGTTTCGGAGAGGTTTTTAAATTTCAGCGGAAAAATTTTCGGAAAAGTTTTCTATTACTAAATTTCAATGTCGAAGGGGGAAATGTTTAAAAAGAATGCAAAAATATGCTTTTAACTTCTTTGTTTCTAAAACAGAATATTTGTTATGAAAAAATAGGTTGCTAAAACGCTGAGATACATATACAACTGATGTTTAACACCACTTTTCCATTACTTTTTATAGCCATTGAAGCCATCAGTCAAATTTTATTAAAATAATAACAAAACCAAAATCACGGCGGTGGCAAATTTCAACTTTCAGACAAAAAAAAATCTGAAAGTGTTTTCGTTGTTAATGTACCTAGCATAATCAAAGCTACATCTACTAAAGATGAATAAAGTACGGTGTCAATGGGATTAGCCAAAAGAAACCATGCTATTGCATACTTAGGAAGAGCATAGTTTTTCAGTTTTTGTTGGGCGTTTTCGAGGTTTTCAACTATCAATAAATATGTTCGCTATACCAATTAACAAAACAGGAGTATCTTGGCCTTAGAGACCTCGAGAAAGTTCAGATCACATTGCGTAACATTTTCATCAAAAACGAAATGTCTTTGTGCATACTGGGTATGTACATAGATACTTCTTCTTTAGGGTCCGTCTCAAAAATTCGCTTAATGAATTCGCTGCATTCCTGTCAATTTTCATCTCAGATGAAGGGTTATTGTGCATAGTTTGTACTTTGTGAAGCGAATTTAAGCGAATTTTTCAGACGAACCCTTAATGAAAATTGATAGGAATCTCCATACAAATCTTACTTGTTGCACTCGTTGTACTTACTTGATGCAGCAGTATTTGTAACACTTGATGTGGGAAGTTGTGAACTAGCAGGAGTTTCTATAACATCTTCTTGTGGTTGTTGTTGTTGTTGTTGTTGTTGTTGTTGTTGTTGTTGTTGTTGTTGTTGCGATGTTTTTCGAACATTCGCAGTACCAACAGGTTTCACGTACGATTTAGGAAACCATCCACTCTAAAAACAAAGAAATAAAACAGAGTAAGATAAAAAATAAATAGGTCGAATTAGTAAAAAAATTAGAATGGCTTATTCAGAGGGGAGTGGGAGTTTGGATATAAGGCAGGGTCAGAATTTAGGGATCAGTCTTCTAAACTATCCCTTTGGCTGTAGGTAAGCCTGGTGGTTTAAATCTAATCTTTGCACTACACCTCCCTTTGGCAGTGTGTAAGCCTAGTGGTATAAAACTAACCTTTGCTTTGCACCTCCCTTTGGCAGTAGGTAAGCCTAATTGTTTAAAACTAACCTTCACATTACACCTCCCTTTGGCTGTAGATAAGCATAGTGGTTTAAAACTAACCTTTACATTACACCTCCCTTTGGCTGTAGGTAAGCCTAGTGGTTTAAAAGTTACCTTTACATTACACCTCCCTTTGGCAGTAGGTAAGCCTAGTGGTTTTAAACTAACCTTTACATTACACCTCCCTTTGGCTGTAGGTAAGCCTAGTGGTTTAAAACTAACCTTTACATTACACCTCCCTTTGGCAGTAGGTAAGTCTAGTGGTTTAAAACTAACCTTTGCATTACACCTCCCTTTGACAGTAGGTAAGCCTAGTGGTTTTAAACTAACCATTACATTACACCTCCATTTAGCAGTAGGTAAGCCTGGTTGTTTAAAACTAACCTTTGCATTGCACCTCTCTTTGCCTATAGAAAAGCATAGTGGTTTAAAACTAACCTTTACATTACAACCTCCCTTTGGCTGTAGGTAAGCCTGGTTGTTTAAAACTAACCTTTGCATTACACTTCTCTTTGGCTGTAGGTAGGCCTGGTTGTTTAAAACTAACCTTTGCATAATACCTCCCTTGGCTGTAGGTAAGCCTAGGGGTTTAAAACAAACCTTTGCACTACACATCCCTTTGGCAGTAGGTAAGCCTAGTGGTTTAAAACTAACCTTTCCATCGCACCTCCAGGAGTGGGAGTCCCATCGGTATTATAGGTAAGCCTAATGGTTAAAACTAACCTTTGCATTACATTCACCAAACCACCATTGATCTTGTTGTTGTTGCACAGTTATCATATCATTCTTACTGAAACTTAGATGGTCGTCTTTTTTTCCCAAATAAGGATATAAAGCAACCGCTTGAATGCTTTCACCCATACCTTCGCTAGCTTGCATTACCTTCGAGATATAACAATAAATATTTGACAATTAACCTTAGATCATGTATGAAGTATGAATCATTTATAAGGGAGACAAATTGCTCTATTTTCATCTCAGATGAAGTGTCATTGTGCATACAGAGTATGCATAATGACTCTTTCCTGAGATGAAAATTGAGATCAATGGAACGAATTTCTAAAGTGAATTTGAGACGGTTCCTAAAACTGCTCGAATGCACCTAAATGGAATTGACAAACAGCAAAACAATCTAGCTAATACCAGTCAATTTACAAATGCGAGCAATTCTCTGCAATTTTACAATAAGGGAGTAAAAAACTAGAATAAAAACTATTTTAGGGTGTGTTTCAGAAAGTCGTCATAATTTGTGTCATAATTTAAACTTTTTTCACCCCTTGGAATTTCATTGCACGAAAACACTTCTTCTGAATGAAATTTAACACAAATTAAGGAAATCATCTGAAAACTAGATATTTTTAGGACTCTTTTACATAAATCTTGCCCTCATTTAACTGAAATTGTAGATTGGACCCTGGTTTCTTACCTCTCCCGGTACTTGATAAATATCATCTGGAAAAGGGCTATTTCCTGCAAAGGGATCTTGAAGAATAGGAGTGGTGGTAAGATTTTCAAGTGACTTTGCTTTCATTGGTACAGCATACAGGTCATCAGCAATGGGTTCATTCTGTGTGGATACTGTAGAAGGTCCAACAACGAAATCATAACGAGGAAATAGATCATTTGCTTCCGATGTTCTCTGTTGTTTTACTTGTTGTGCTTTTTCAATAGGTTGCAACCCTTTGAGATTAGTGCTTGGTAACATAGCTGATTTTGGTCTGGAACCTCCAGCTGAAGCGGTTATAGGTTTAGTAACAGGACGCAATCTAGGCATTGGTAGAGTTTCATCTTTGGTTTGAGAAGGTTTTCGAGCTTGTGGTTTCGGTTGTTGTTGTTTGGGTTGTGGTGCTTGGTTTTGTACATCCTGTTGTGCATAAAAAATATAAATAAAATAATGTAAAAACGTTCACAAAATTCGTGTCATAAATAGCACTATTTTCACCATAGAAGAAGTGTCATAGTGCATACGTATGAACAAAGATAATCCTTCTGTATGAAAACTGATAGGAATTTGCATACTAATTTTGTGGACAGTCCCTAAATAACTGTTATACACAGAAAACTCAAGCAGTGAGGTGATTCATAAAAAAGCGTACTAAGTTTGATATGCCAACTGGATTTAAATCACTGCTATAATAGATCCAATATGAAAAAGAGCTTGTGGTATCAGATTTAAGCTAGATAGAAAAAGGTTCGACATCTACTTCCATCCTGTCTGGATTGTACAGGAAGTAGAACTGTATCAAAAGCTTTTAGGTTTTGTCTACAAGATTCACCTTGTTCATCGTTTCATATCCACCTTGGAAAAATGTCATTGTAGTATGCACAATTACGGTTCTGACAATTTGTAGCAATCTCAGATTGTTTGAACCAGATACTATACAGAAAATAGTATTTAAATTTGCATCGTAATACGAACCCTTTTCATCACAGAAGAAGTGTGTTTTTGTGCATACAAAGTATGCACACAAAATACCACTTCTGTATGAAAATTTGATGCGAATTTCGATACAAATTATTTGTGGGCGGTCACTTACATTGTTTATAGCTCTAGGGTCTAAATCAACATAATCACTGAAATTATCGTTCTGTATTTTGGATGCGTAATTTGCTGGAAATAATCCACTTGTACCTTTGAATGTACCACGTAACCAACCAGCTGGTACACTAGCGTCGTTCTCATCCACCTGGAATGAAGACAGAGGTAAAGGAGGCTATCCACAAAATCTGAATGAAGATTGATACGATATTGATTTGTGGATGATTTACCCTATTTTTCAGAAAAAGTATTTTTGTAATACGCAGAGGCGGATTCAAAACATGTTTTTACCTAGTCACAGCAATGAAATTCATGCTCAAAGTCAGCAACTCTAAGAGCTTTCTGTATGATAATGACACTAAGACCCATCATCATACAGAACGATATTAATAATTAAAACTTTTAGCTCTTCTTCGTATTGCTCTGACTAAGGCTGGATCCACCACTGGTACGTTGTTTCAAGACTAAAATTAGAGAGAATCCAAATTCTTTCATGTGGTGGTAAACATTCTATGAAAGCAAGCTATGTTTTTAGGATTTGTCCCAAACTTCGTAACACGACTCCTTTCGTTTTTATCTCAAATAAAGTGTCGTTGTGCATATATGAAGTATGCACAAAGACATTTTTTTGCAATGAAAATTGACAGCAATGAAGCAATTTACAGGCCTTATTTTTTAGACTGCTCCGAAAAAAAACATCCTCATAACTTATACGAGAATAAACTTATTCTGACTGGAAAATGACAAAAGTTAAGCTATAAGAGAGGAACGTGCCTGGTATACTGTATAAGAGAATAATATACCTGGACAATATCTCCTTCTGATATTGTCAGTTCATCAGGGTTTCTTGCTTCAAACCCAAACATCATTTTAAACGTTGTCTTTTTCACATATTGCTGAACAGGCTCTGGAGCTAGTATTGAAAAAATATGATATAAAAAGAAAAAGAAAAAGACACTCCCCTCTCTCTTATCAAGAATTCAAATAAATTAGGAAAATTGCTATCCAGATGTAATAGATGAATAAAAGTCCCAAGAGTTACAATCTTCTTCGCAAGGTTGGAAATACAGAAACCTTTTATTTATTTATTTATTACTCAAAATTTTATTTGCAGGTTAAACAGGTTAAACATTTCAAAAATTTACAATTTCAGTTACCATTGAGTATGTTTATGGGCATGTTAATGTTCTTTGAAAACTAGGTATTTTAGGACTATTTTACAAAAAAGGAGCACTTCCACTATCACGCTTAATATACCTGTATTATAGACTGACTTTTCTGGTGAAAAGGAAATGACTTATGAAACACTCGTCTTAGAGGTTTATAACCTTTATAAAGTTGCACAAATATGGTCAATCAAACCTGTTGTTGGACGTTCTGGTGGATTTGATTTTCGAGGAGCAGCTTTTTGACTAGCAGCAGCTTGCTGAAAATATGATAAACATAAATATTTTAGTTTTGTATATGCTAAGGGTTCGTCTCAAAAATTAGTTTAAATTCGCTTAACAAATCGCTTCATTTCACCTCAGATGAAGTGTTAGCGTGCATACAAAGTATGCACAATAACACTTCATCTGAGATGAAAATTGACAGGAATGAAGCGAATTTATAAAGCGAATTTTTGGAGACGTTTCCTAAGAACTTTTCAATTGTGACCAGATTAACCATTTAATGCAGAGTGTTAGAAAGTGACCATACACCCTTAAACAATCATAACAGCATTTGCTGCACAGGAATATTAAGGCACGTGGTGACAATTTGTAGACCTGTAAATAAAAGGGTTAAGACTGCTTGAAACTTCATTTTGAGTATTCAATCGCGTCAGGATTCGTCATAAAAATTCGCTTGAATTCGTTTATCAAATCGTTTCATTTTCATCCCAGATGAAGTGTTATTGCGCAATACAAATACCTTCTTCTGAGATAAAAATTGATAGGAACGAAGTGAATTTATAAAGAGAATTGTTGAGATAGTAACATAAACAAGTTCTAGGGAGGTAGACCACATTGATGTTTTTCAGAAAGAAAACAAATATCACTAACTATGGGTTCATCTCAAAAAGCTTCAATTCATTCCACAAATCGTTTTATTTTCATCTCAGATAAAGGGTCATACAAAGTATGCACAAAGGCACTTCTTCTTACTGAAAATTGATAGGAATAAAGCGAATTTATAGGCTTTTGCAAATTTTCTACATTAGTATTAACATAAAACACACAAATTATAATGTTTGGGAACAGACTTACTTTTTTCTCTAACCTCTTTCTTTGCATTTCTTCAACCTTTCGTTTAACCTCTTCTTCTTTTCTTTTCTTCTCGTCCTCTTTTTGTTTCTCAGCTGTCAATCGTTCCTGTTCTTCACTTTCTCTTTTCATTCTCTCTTCTTCTTCTTTCTGTACTTTTTCTGCAAGTTTTCGATCTTTCTCAGCTTGTTCTTTCTTTAGACGTTCGATTTCTTCTTTTTCCCTTTCTAGGCGTTTTCTTTCAGCTTCATCAGCCTGTCAAAAAAATTAAGTGATTTAATATTCTAAAACAAGTAATTCTATTGTTTCAGAACTTTCAACATGAATCATCATCTCTTTCAATGCTGAAAATGTAAATGTTTTCGATTCATCGTTTGGTTTATACTATAGAAGTAGCAGAAATCAAATACTTGTTTGTTACCACAGTGGCGTGCAGCACTGAACGAGTTAGGAACCGTCTCAATAATTCGCTTCAGAAATTCGTTTCATCAACATCAATTTTCATCTCAGAAGAAGAGTCATTGTGCACACTTTGTATGCACAATGGCCCTTCTTCTGAGATGAATATGAAACGATTTGTGAATAGGACAAGAATAAATTCGCTTCATTCCTGTCAATATTCATCTCAGAAGAAGAGTCATTGTGCACATTTTGTATGCACAATGGCCCTTCTTCTGAGATGAATATGAAACGATTTGTGAAACAAATTAAAGCGTATTTTTGAGAAGAGCACTTATTGCAAAATGTCAGTGAGGCATAGCACACTCCTGAGTTACTTATTCACTCAAGAAGACCAAGACTTCGTTTATTCGGTTTTACCAAATTGTCAGTTGGTTTGATTTAAAGGACAGAGAGACCAAACCTTTTTCTTTGTCTCTTCTTCCTTCTTCCGTTTCTTTTCTTCTTCTTTTTTCTTTTTATCATCATCTTTCTGTTTTTTCTTATTATCCTCTAGTGGTTCCTTGTCTTTACTAATTACAGGTGCTGCTGGGCGCATTGGAGGTTTTTTGTTTTGTTTAGATTGTTGACTAGAAAAGTCTGCATCGAAGAAATTATCGGGCTTAGACGTTGTAGAGGTATTATCAGGGAAAGCAGAGAAATCAGTAGTAAATGTGTTACTACTATTCGATTTCCGATCATTATTTGCACTACCTAAATTCTGACTCGATGTTTTATTTGTGTTTTGATTATCAAACTTTGTGAAGTCTATATTAGAAAGGTCGACAGGCTTGTCTGGTGAACCTTGAGGACGTGATCTTGGTCGAGCTGGAGGAACTTTAATAATCAACGCATCCTGTTGTTTTTGAACAATCTCATCTTTAGATTTCAATTGTTTTTGAAGAGCTGCTTCAGCTTGTATTTTAGCCATGTTTCGTGCCTCTTGGCGTTTCTTTTGCGCAGTCTCTTGAAATTGTTTTTCTGTCTTCATTGCTAAATGACATGAAGATGATGCATAATTTTTACTAAACTGTAATACAGGCTCTTATCTAGGCCTATACGAAGGTGAAAGTGAACATTAATGTAAAATAGTTTTCGAAGAAATACAAGGCATTTTTAGAGCTTTTTTACATATAAATTATCCTTATTCAACTGATCAGACGCTGCCCAATAATTCTAGATAAGACCCTGAGTTAAATGAATCTCCCGAGCTTTCTGCTAAAGACCTGGAAAAAGTGAAATAAATTTTTCAAAGAAAATGAACAATTTATACAGAAACAATATCTTTAGACTTGTATCCACCCTTCTGGTTCCACATGCCACAACATTGATTGATCAAAAACATGCTTAAAGAAACAAGTCCGCAATCAACAAAAGAATCTTATTAAATTAGAAGCCGTCCCCAAAAATTTTATGAGAATTCGTATCAATTTTCATACAGAAGGAGTGCATATGTGCATACTTAGTATACACAATGACACTTCTTCCATGATGAAAATGGTACGATTTGCTATACGATATTTGCAGATGTTCCCTTAAATACCTTCTTCTTCTCTTTCACAACGTTTCTTCATATCTGATTCTATTTTGTCTCGTAATTCCACTTGCTTTTTGTTGTGTTCTTCTAGTTTTCTTTGATTGTTTTCAATAGCTTTCCTTCGATCGAACTCTTCACGTTTCTTCATTTCCACTTGATGTTTCAATTGTACATTTTCATCCACTTTGGTTTGTAATTGAGCTTTCAACTCCTGAACAATAAATGACGCTGCATGAAAAGTTATGTTCATCCTTTAATGATTTTAGGGTTTGTCTCAAAAATTCGCTTAAATTCGCTTAAATTCGCTTCACAATTCGCTTCATTTTAACCTTACATGAAGTGTTATTTTGCATACAATAACACTTCATCTGAGATGCAAATTTATAGGAATAAAGCGAATTGTGAAGCGAATTTAAGCGAGTTTTTGAGACGTTCCCTTATCACACAAGCTGATGAAATCTGGAGTTGTACTTCATATTTCAGCAGGTGGCTTCACAAAACCCTTAACCCTATTAGGCCTAGGGGTTGGGGGGTTGGGGGCGGGGAGAGCATCATGGCCTCTCCCTACCAAACCTTTTTTAATATCATCTTTTTTACTAATGTTGTGAACTTGAAAATTTCTGACAATTACTATATATGTATTAGGAAGATTTTTGCCAAATTTCTAGGGTATACCATATGGTCTTCAAAAATTACAGGTCATTATTGGAAACCACCTATAAACTATCCTAATAAACCCTTGTAATTTTTTAAAAATAGAACTCTTAACTTATGAACAGATAAAGATAACGACTCAATACTTTTTCGTACTTGTTTATAACATGAATTAATTTGATGACTGTATGAAATTTTAAGGGGATAGTTACTCCAGCCAGACAATGCTCACAGCGTTCCTCAAGTGTTCTAGAAGTGTTCGAAACGTTCCTGCAATGTTCCAGCAGTCTAAAGGAGCGTTCAGAACATTCCAGAAGCGTTCGAGAAACGTTCCAGAAGGGTTCCAGAGGTGTTTCAAGCATTCCTGAAGCTTCCAAAGCGTCCCCAAAGGGTCTACAAGTGTTCCAGAACGTTCCAGAAGCGTTCCATATTGCTACAAGCTAAATCCCTTTTTGCAAAAACATGTCACTTATGGTGATGCGACGTAATGACGTCATTAATATTTTTACAATTTTGTCAATTTGGCACCTTATTTCGGACAAAATATTTATTATTTTATGATATGAATGCAGCAAATGCCTTCTTCTTTAAAACTAGTTTCCATGAAATCAAAAATTAGCTGAAAGACAGTTATCCAGAGATAAACATAGTTACAAACGAAACGTATTTATGACAGAATTTCAGAGATGAACTGTCCACAATATTCTATCGTACCATTATCATCAATGAAGAAGTGTCTTTGTGCATACTTAGTATGCACAATGACACTCTTTCTTTATGAAATTGATACGAGATTCCAATCAAATTTTGTAAAACGACAGTCCCTATAGTGATTACAAGATGGCAGCAATATTTGAAAATCATAATAGACTACCTTATGTTGTTCACTAATCTTAGTAGATTCTTTTAGAACTGTTACAGCTTCCGCCTCTATAGATATTACATTCTTCTTTAGTCTGCTCACTCCTGTCTTCATTTGTAGAACACTTGATTTAATGGCACCTACTGCTTCACCTATAAAAACAAGTTATTTAGCTTTAATACAAATCAAATCCAAAGATCATTGAAGAATTGTATTGTATCTTTGTCGATTTTTGAGACTGTTATTTCAATAAAACCTTATTCTTACCTAGCTTATATTCAGTCAAGAAAGGTGGATGTGGGTAAAGGGCTAAGTTTTCTTATTGATAATGAAACTTTCAAGGGCTGATTGCGATGGCAAGAGTAAAGATTATTACGTATACTAAGAAAGCATCGATAACAAAATGGGATTTTAACTCAGACAGTAGTACAAGTCGTAAAGAACAACATATTCGATTTTTTAAGAGAGCATTGATTACAATACTTACTGGTTTGAGTTGAGTCTTTTTCATTCAATTCTAAGGAGAATTTCTCACGTTTCGCAATAAAAGTATCCAATTTCGTTTTTGATTCCTACAACATAAATGAAATAAAAACTTTGAGATTAAGTCCTAAAAAGTTAGTTTAAGAGATCGTCCACAAAATTCGTATGGAAATTCGTATCAATTTTCATACAGAAGGAGTGGTTTTGTGCATACTCAGTATGCACAAAAACACTTCTTCTGTGATGAAAATGTTTCGTATTACTATACGAATTTTGTGGACGGTCCCTAACAAGATAAGATAATTCGCTTTATAAATTCGGTTCATTCCTGTCAATTTCCATCTCAGATTAAGTGCTTTTGTGCATTACACTGAAATAACACTTCATCTGAGGTGAAAACTAAGCAATTTGTGAAGCGAACTGAAGCGAATTTTTGAGACAAACTCTTACTTTCCTGCAATATTCTGGGTATTACGTTATTCAATGTGAAATAAAAGAATGCTCAAATGGGAGCTTCAAATAGAACCAGGATCGCCAAACAGGACACACATCGGTAACACAGTGCCTCAAGTGGCCATCCTATATAAATAACCTTAAATAATAATAATAATAATTCGCAAAGTTGTTCCAGAGTCTGGAAAAGGAAGACAGAAGTAATGATGTAAAACCTGGAAAAGAAGAGAGTGTAAGCTTTTGGAGTGAAATATGGGTTGTTCACAACGATGATGCACAGTGGTTAAGGAAAGTAGAGGACCAGGTTGGAGGTAAGAGAAAGCAAGAGGATATACAAATAACCATTGAAAAGTTGAAAAAACAGCTTAGTA
>JAUCNQ010151778.1:0-16410 GCA_032352715.1 Bougainvillia muscus | reverse complement strand
GTGAATTCCAGTTTGCCTCCCGATCGATGACTGATTTCCTGTCAAAATCGAAGTGGTGATCCTTTTTCCAACAGTGATAAATGGTGCAGCATCCATGCTATGATGTATTTAATAGCGCAGTATACACAATACATATTAATGGTGCAGCAACCATGCTTGATGCATTTCATAGCACATTATACACAATACATATAACTGGTGCAGCATCCATGCTATGATATATTTAATAGTGCAGTATATACACAATACATACTAATGGTGCAGCATCCATGCTATGATGTATTTAATAGCGCAGTATACACAATACATATTAATGGTGCAGCAACCATACTCTTGATGCATTTCATAGCACATTATACACAATACATATAACTGGCGCAGCAACCATGCTATGATATATTTAATAGTGCAGTACATACACAATACATACTAATGGTGCAGCATCCATGCTATGATGTATTTAATAGTGCAGTTTACACAATACATATTATTGGTGCAGCTACAATGCTATGGTGCATTTTCATAGTGCAGTATACACAATACATATTAAAAGTGCAGCATCCATGCTATGATATATTTAACAGTGCAGTATACACAAGTTTTACCATATTTTATGGTAGTGCAACGATCCATGTGGTATTGTGAGGTATACGTTGTCATTATCATATGCTTGGTGTGATTTTCCTATAACTAGGTGTGTTTTTATTTTTTACGGCATTGCTAGGTAAGTTTGTCCGAAGAGACTTCTCTCTGATTTAAAGTTGATGTGGGTTATTCAGCACTAGATACCATCATAGAATCCTAGGGAGGGGTGGTAGAAACTATGCACACTAACACTAAATATTCTGTGATTGCACTATCAAGCTCTACTGTCCGGATTTGTACCTTAGATGGATTGTCTTAACGGCTATAAGGCCTCATATGTGACGTCTCAAGCGAAAATGGATCGCTGCCTAATTTCGTAAGGGCTGCATCAAGCCATCTGCAAATTAACCTTATTAGTAGATTCCATCCTCTTGTTTAAATAAAAATAATAAGAATAAATAAACTTATTTTCATTTTATTATATTCTTTTAGACATTCATGTTGATCGCATGAGTGCAAAATAATATTA
This sequence comes from Bougainvillia muscus, assembly GCA_032352715.1. Taxonomy (NCBI): domain Eukaryota; kingdom Metazoa; phylum Cnidaria; class Hydrozoa; order Anthoathecata; family Bougainvilliidae; genus Bougainvillia; species Bougainvillia muscus. Next base: position 15,296 of record JAUCNQ010151778.1, on the reverse strand, counting down.
ATCATATTTGCTTAATGTCTGTAAATGATAAGATATTAAAATAAATTACATAAAGACATTTGATCTTTGAAATTAAAGACAACATAATAAACGTAACGAAATATGGTAACTTTGAGAATCTTCCGTTTATATACAACTTCAAGTAATGATAAAATAATAAACTCAGGTATGAAGACATTTCTACTGCACTGAGTTAAAATATTAAAGCATTCGTGCATGTTTTCGTAAAATGGTCACACATACCTAAACAATCCTGCAGCAAATGCTGCAGAATTGTTAAAGCGAGTATGGCCATTTTCTAATTAAACAGAGACCTACTTCTTTTCCCGCATACTTCTTCCCTGTGGCACTTTTAAAAATATTTTACAGACTGGAATGGTACAAACAAAACGGAGCTTTGTCCAGTCCTTACTAAGACTGTATTATGAATTAGATATGCCTTCCAGTAATCCTATTTTCCCAGTATATTAGGACTTAAGATCTTTGCAAGAAATAAGAATAAGTACATTGTTAAACATTGTCTAATTTGGTCTGTAAATTAAACAAAGCAACAAAGTCTCGCAATTTTCTGGCTATGTGACATGTTTTTTGTTGCTGTTAGATCCGGTAAAAAAGAACTCAAAAACGTGATTCTTTCTCAGTGAGGTTTATTTTTTATTTTTTTTATTTAAGAGCTACAGCGCTGATTTTGATTGCTGACATTTCATCACTGATTTTCACCGCTGATTTTCATCGCTGCCTGTTTTCATCGTTGACTTTGAGCGCTGACATTTTCTGCATATATTTTCGGCGCTGTATGTTTAGGTGCTGACATATTAGCGCTGATCAATGACCGCTGATTGTCAGCTTTGCATGATAGGCGCTGAAATTAACTTTAATAGCGCTGAATTTTGCACCGCTGCTGCCTTAAATATCAGCGCTGAAAATAGACAGCGGTCTCTATTCTCTTGGGACGTCACATATACGCTTATGGCAACAAACTATATAAGTAAAGAAATTAAGAAAGAAGATAACGTTGTACATTAGGTTTAAACCTCAGCAAATCGTATAGGCGGGAAAACAATTAGAAGGGAGCGAATCCCACAATGACGATGTGCATGGAAAAAAGCTGTTATCGTAGAGTGCCTTAGACTTTGGCAACTCGAAAGTGAATGAGTGCGCACTTTGTGATCTCATCTACCTACAAAAATAGACACAGTTATTTATAGATTATGCTGAGTAATTCTTAGAAAAAGATCCAGCAGTACTTAAACACATATTAATATTGAGGTTGTTCTGAACTGGCTTTCCAATTCCAAACCTACTAGAGGGGTAATAGGCGCTGAAATTAATTTTAATAGCGCTGACTTTTGCACTGCTGCCGCCTTAAATATTAGCACTGAAAATAGGCAGCGGTCCCTTTTTGCTTGGGACGTCACATATACTCTGATGGCAGCAAACTGTATAAATAAAGAAATTAAGAAAGAAGATCACAGTGTGCATTAGTTTTAAATCTCAGCAAATCGTATAGGCGGGAAAACAATTAGAAGGGAGCGAATCCCACAATGACGATGTGCATGGAAAAAAGCTGTTATCGTAGAGTGCCTTAGACTTTGGCAACTCGACAGCGAATGAGTGCGCACTTTGTGATCTCATCTCCCTACAGAAATAGACACAGTTATTTATAGATTATGCTGAGTAATTCTTAGAAAAAGATCCAGCAGTACTTAAACACATATTGAGGTTGTTCTGAACTGGCTTTCCAATACCAAACCACCCACCTAGAAGGGTACAAAGTGAGTGTGGTGAGTGATAATCAAGCTTTCAAGAATTTCATCCAAATATCAGACTTATTTTGCGTACAATATATCTGCATGTAAAAATACTGTTATTACCTGAATTTAATTTCTTTTTGTTTGCAAAAGTCGGATACTGAAGCAATGATGTGTTTAAGCAATGGTATGATGCAGCACCACCCTAAAGAAAAAATAAATAATACAAAGAATAAATAAATAAATAACACAAAGAATAAATGAAACCTTTTTAACTTCGAAAAAATTTGATACTTCTTGCTGCCTTTAATACGTGACGTTTAAAGGGATAAGGGAAGGCTGCCTATTTTTCAGCACAGTTATTTAAGGTGGCAGCCGTGCAAAATTCAGTGCTACATTATCGGTAATTTTTTTTACGTGATTTAATAGTGCGAATCTGGATTTTTTGATATAAAAAAAAGGAAAATTGTAAATACCTTATTTGTACTTATTTTCGCGGAAGAATTGCTAGCGGAACAAATAATTTGCCTCAAATCCGCAAAAATTTGTCCCGCAAAATCACATTTCAAGAGGCCGATTCACAAATAATTGTCACGAAATTCATAGGTTTTAAAATGTTTTTATTTATTTTTTGAGAATTTACGCACATGAAAACGAAGTCTGCAAAAATTAGTCCCACAAATCACGATTTTTTTGAGGCAAAATCCGCAAATATTAATCCCGCAATTACTTCTTCCGCAAATAATTTCTATGAATAAAGGTAGCAGAAAGATATTTGTAACATGTATACACAAAACATCTTATCAACATCATCTTGCAGTCTATGCCACAAAATTATGTAATTTTGATGTGTTTGACACGTCTCATACGCATTTGGTATTAACCGTTTATAAGCATATTTTGCAACCGAAAAAACGTGTCCAATATCCATAAAATTTCGTTAGAACAACATTTGATGTCTTCTTGCACTAACTAACATTGGTATGAATAAAGATACGTAGCCAGAGCCATTACATATACAATAACCTTTTATAAAATACCCTAGTAGAATTATGATTATTTGAATCCAACTTTTGTATATACAATTCATGAACCTGTTTCGACATGTCATTAAACGAAAGATCTGCTTGCAGCCCTAAACTGATCTTCACCTAAAGGCGAAAACTTCAAAAACTAATTCATTATCTGCTCTAAAAATAACGTTAGAACAACATTCTTTTATCGTTGTTCTAAAGTTCTGACTTTGAACATTTTTTAACAGGTTGGCTAGTATACTCATTGTTCTAAAGTTCTCACTTTGAACATTTTTTACAGGTTGGCTAGTATACTAATTAACCTAAAAAATTATTTATAATGAATTTGCATGTTTTGGAAAAGTTTCAGGGTCATATCATCTATGCAACAGAAGTTAAAAGTCACCTTACAAAATTATGGTTAATTACAGTCAAAGCCAGGTAATGTTTCAAAAACTTTTCATCTGAGAATGATTAAAGTCTTACAGGGTGACAACCGTTAGAGTGCATATTATATTGAATGTAACGCCTTTATCATCCAATTTATGTCATTAATCAGAGGCGGATTCAGAGCATGCTTTTACTACCAATGTGATGGAATGGAGACTCGAAGTCATTAATTTCAATTACTTTATGTATTACGATGGGTATCTCATCGCCATACATAAAGTTATTAAGAAATAAATCTAGGAGTTCCATCGCGATGCTCTGTCTAGGAGTGGATCCATCTCTGCTAAATTATTTCCAAGCCAATTGGAAAGGATTAAAATACTGTTGATTAATAACTTATTCAACTATCTCCAGCTTATGTTCGCGTTACACATCAGAATTCTTGCAAATTCTGATATACTTGCAGGCATTATGCCAAGCACTTTTTTTGGATGATTTCAGCCGAAAAAACTGAATCTTTAATTGAGTTTTGAAACTCTATCTTCCCATGAGGTGATGACATATATTTGGTAACTTGTTTAGAAAATCAATTATGTCCTATTTTTGCCCCTGGACCACACAAAAGTGGGGTAAATCGGGTTCCATTGATTCACAGCTGAAAATAGCACTTTGCATTGCGAAAAATTTAATCTTCTCCAGCTGCACAGTCAAAATTTGCAATTTCAAAGAGTGCTTTTAAGCAGGTCCCTTATTGCCCAAACATAAAAAAACAAGTGTGAGAAGCTCTCGGCGAGCCTCTGCAATGATGACGTCATTAAATATTACAATGATGTCAGCGCTTCAGAAAAGTTCCGAGCGCACTTGTGGTGTGTCTTAGAGCGCTGTTTATTAGTATCCCCTTTTTGGCATGAGATGTCACATATATGCAGCGATGAAGACATTAATTTAACGTCCTATTACTAGCAAATAAAACTTGAATCAATATTAATATGGAAGATGGATATAACGCAGTAATATTGTTGTTAATACAACATCCTTTCACTAGCAAATAAAACTTTAATTGATAGTCGTATAGCAGACAGATAAATATAGAGGTTAATGTGTAGAAGATGGATGTAGACACCATGAACATCCTATTTTCTAGGCCTGTCATAAAATGTTTATTACAAATCTAAGCATGGTGTACTATGAAGAAAAACTGAAGAAGGTTCAAGTGATTATAACAACATAAGATAATATTACCTGAAGTAACCAGTCATTGCCACTAACACGCAATAGATTTTTGCATTTGGTATATGATGGTGTCCAGGGAATAGTTAATTGCTGTTTCAATACATTAACAATACGATGGTTCAAGATTACTGTCCTGCCTAAAATTTAATTTAAAGATTTGGCAACAGCAGCTAGCAAGTTAGTAAGATTTTTTTTAATTAGCTGGACCACTGCATGGAGGCTCAGAGCATTAGGAGGATATCTATTATTTATAATTTATATCAGCGATTTAGATTTTGATATTAAATATTCTTATTCTATTCTAGTCTTTTCTGTTTTCTTCATCTAAAAAAAGTTGCAAACAAAACAGTATGTCTAACTACAGTCATCTTCTATAGTACTTAGTCACATATAAACATTATTCAATTCATTTTTGTCCTGTAGCTTGCCTTGTGTGTGTTATTGGAGCATGTCAAAGTTACTATTCTAAATTATATAATTTCACACTGAGAGCCATAAGAAAAGCACCCGTCAGGGGTGTTTTTTTAAAATTACGTCTGTGGGTTATTTTTTTCTACGTGCACAGGGTGCTAAATGTGGCGTCCCAAGCCAAAAGGGCCCGCTGCACCTTTACAGCGCTGTCTAAGACATCGGTATTGTGCTGTAGAATACAGCACAACAGCGCTGTCTTAGCAGCAGTAATCACCCTGCTCGAGTCCTGTAACAACAGCGGTGACACGATGTTAAATACAGTGCTGTTAAATGCAGTGCTGCTAAATGAATGCAGCGGTGTGAAGAAATGCAGCACTGTTAAATGCAGTGCTGTCAAGAAATGTAGCGCTGTTCATGCAGCAGTGTTAAGAAATGCAGTGGTGTCAGAGCTGTTCGTGCAGCGCTGTGCAGTGCTGTCAAGAAATGATGTCTGTATAGAATCTAGTCATAGAAATATATTTATGTGATAGAGTTGATCCTCAGCTCTGACAAAATTCTACAGTCGTTTAGAAAAGGCTATGAATATACTAAATCTGAATAAATCTTATAAGAATACCTTGTCTTTTTGTGTTGTTTTTTCCCTTAGTTTTGTGGGTGTTTTGTTTTGGTCATTTGATCGAAAGTTGTTCAGGGGGTCAAACATCATAATCAACTGTATCTCTTCTGTTTATTAGTTTTTAAAACAGTTTAAATACTTAATAACTGCCCAATATTAAGTTATAATAATAATTAATAACCATAATAATAACCTCTACCAAATATACTAAAAATAATTTGTAACATTATCTTCGTAAGGATTGAGCCCCTGGATTAACGAACAAAATGACATACGATTTTCTTGCTGTGCAATTTTAATGATGTAACATTAAAACAACGTCAGTTCTAGATTTTCTGTTCTGATTAAAGTCAGGAAAAAGACTCTCGAGTTCATTAATCTTATTTATAACTAGATTAAATTTACGTTTTCAAAGAATATGGAAATGGATGAATACAAATTGCGTGAAAGTGATTTTGAAATGGATAGAAGCACGGATTGACAAAATGGGTAAGACATTGACTGAATGAAAACACTGAAATCGTCCCCAACACTGCAAGACAATTTAATCTTCCCCGTGAAATTATGGCGTCAATCTTAACTTCACTAGTTTGCATTACTTGCTCATCTTCAATTTCGACTCTCGCTTCGGATATTCTGAGTAAACCGCTTCGTTCTTATAAATCATCGACTAATGTCCAATTCTGAATACCGATATCTCAAACAAACCCTCGGTCCTTTGGTCTTACAGTCTGCTCTCAATATTTTGAACTTTCAAGGGACAGGAAAAATAGTTTGAGATATATATAGTGTTCGGATTGTCGGGTATTCGAGATATCAAAATTGTACTGTTTTACCCAATCACTTCACGAACTCGATATTTCAAGCTCTATACACCAACTATATTCTTCCGGTCCCTTGAGAGTTCGATATATCGACAGTAGACTGCACAATACAAAATATAAACACTTTAATTATTATTTCATATTACGGTGGCAGTTTCGTTAAATTTTTTATTGATATAAAATGGTCACACTCACTGAAGCAGTTCTACATTAAAGAAGTTCTACATTAAATTATGAAGGAAGTCTAAGGTACGTCTGACCATTTTGTGAGAAAATCCAAATTTTCCTAAAATTCGTACTTTAACTTTCACTGCTAATTAATATTAAATCAAAGGTTTAAGTTTTATGAAGGCACTTTAACAATTGTTAATCTAGTTATGTCATCACCATGATTTTGCATAGCATGAACTTCCCTTTACAGTCATGATTGTGTTCTTTTTAAGGTTGGATTTGCATGATGAGTTTTACGAACCTCAAATATTTAAAATTGGCTGCAGGTGCAAATCAGATTGTCACAAGAGAATTGATTTAAACGCAGCAAATTCACACTTGCTTAACTGTGTGATCATTCGTACCTTATGCTTTCTGCCCAAACCAAACAGTCATGCAATTCTTTCTACCGCAGCTTCGACTAAATTAGCTTTATAGATCCTTTTTTTAATATCAGTAAGTAAATATAATTCAGCATTATACTAATTAACCACTAAACAACTTTTCTACCAAGTTGAAGGAAATTTTTTAGCAACTTTCCTGACAGGTCAAACACCTGTAATCACATGTATTTAAATTTGATAGATTAACCAGTTCGAACTATGTTTCAGTGGTCAAGTGGATACGTGCCTCTGTCATCGTCATACCCGAGGTCGGGGATTGTTACCCTTGGGCGGAATTTTTTTATTTTATAACCCTTATGATAAAAGCGATAAAATCTTTGTAAAATCGTTTTATTTAATCACAAAATGCCCTTGGTTCGACAGGCATCCCCTGGTTGTTGAGGGTACGCTCATTGTTGCTGTAGAAGAGTTTGTTATGATTTGACGTCTTAAGAATGTCGTTGAAACTTTTTGTGGTCTTGTACTCGCTTTAGAAGCCATTCTTGATACAAGCGGGCAAGAGTCCACAAAAAAGGCCTGACAAGAAAACTTTGATAGTTAAACTTGGAGAGAAAAAATAATTATTAGAGGAAACTTCTTTAGTCTAGTATTCCTTCAGTCGCTTAAATCAGAATGTATTTGAGACCCCTCTTGTAGCCTAAGTGTTTTGTTTTCTTCATTTAATCAAGCGTTATTTTAGTTAGACTTTGTTTTCTTGGAAATGATTTTAAGTAAATTTCTCGGAAATACGCTATGGGTGGTATAATCATTTTATATATATCAAGTTTGAAAATAGGATTTAAAACTTGTTCAACATAACCACGAAATCAATAATAATGACGGCGATTTGCTCTCTCTCTCTAGCCAGCGATCTGTAAGCGATTTTCCTTAGCAACAGCACGGGAATATCTGTTGCGCACGTGAGCCCCCATGAATGGACCTCTGCCTCAAAGCGCGCTTCGAGCGCTGACTCCCGCCGATTGCCACAGAGCAACTCTAGTCTACCGGTCGTCCAACACTTTCTCCGAAGCCGGAAATGGCGATTTTGTGAAAACTGGGGGTAAATATTTTTATGCTAATCCAATAATTCACAGTGTCTTACTATAGTTGGACGACCGGACCACATAAATTCAAAAATGACAAATGAAAACGCAATTGTTTTATTTCCGCCGCCATGCAAGACCATATGTGAAATTTTTTAACCCACCTGATTTCTGTTTTCTTCAATTTTTCCGGTTGTTTTAGGCTGAATAAGTTTGTAAATTGCTTAGTCAGTGAGGAACTGTGTTACGTTAATGCATAAAACGAAAACATAAGTAAAGTTTTGTTGTTAACAAGCTGTTTAAGTTCAAAAACTTAGGCTAATCACCCTTTATAAATTGTGAAAACAGCCTTAACTACATCGATTAATTTAAGAAATAGTTAAAGACGTTTCAGCTATGTCTTCGCATCTTAGCGATAATACAAAAATATTTAAAAAAATCCCAAAACTGTCTTTTTATCAGTAGTTTCGAAATGTTAAAACGCTGATTGGGCAACTATGCTAAAGAAACCTTCCAAAAGCCACCAGGACCATAAAAGCATTACCCCTGGATTACTTTAAATCCTTTATTCTCGACATTCGAATTTAAAAAAAAATCACAAGAAAAGAATCAACGTATGTCACACAAACAAAGTTAAAGTTAAAAGATCGTTTTTAAAATGATAATTGCGCAAATAAAAAAATAAACAAGATCAGGCGAAAATATATTACCTGCCAAAATGCCAAATATCGAAAACACAGACAAATATTATAACAGCTTGAACATGTCTATGAAAGAATAGGTTTTTTTTAGATACTACATGCAATCCTGAAGCGTCCCAAGCGTCCCGAAAGGTTCTACAAGTGCCCCAGGAACATTCCAGAAGCGTTCCATATTGCTAAAAGCTAAATCCCTTTTAGGGACATGTCACATATTTGGTAGTGCCATTGCGTTTCTCTAGATGAGAGAGTATTCAGAACAACTCAAACTTATTCTTTTCGTGGTTTTCAATACTCCCACCAGATGCCTAATATGTACAGTTCTGCATAGTCTGTTTGGAGTGTACTCTTAATTGATTTAACTGTCGTTGACCTTTCTGGCATGACTTGATTATTGCCTGTTGCAATAATAATAATCCTCAGAAGGAAGGACCTTCTCGAAATCGTCGTAAGTGTCTCGAAAACCAATTTTGAGTGAAATGTGCTGTTGTAAACATCGTGCCGGATTGAATATTATCACCCACATAGTTAGTGGTCTTGTGTTAAGAATTGTGTTCATATGTGAATTTGACAATTTTATCTTGCCAAGAATTTTTCTTATACTCCTTTTTACCAATCCAGTAACCTCATAGAATCCTCCCATCCATGGGGCTAATTCAACAATAAATTCCAATCTAACGTCTTTGATTGACACATAGTGATGTACCTCATTGTTGGTTATTATGGATTTCATACTTCATGGATCAGTGTATCCGCCAATTTGAAAGTCCTTGCATTATCTAATGTTATGAGATCTACTATAATCTCCGGGAACGAAGTAGGAATTCAGTTGTCGTCATGTCCATTAAGATCTCCAAATGTATTGCGCTTACTGAGAAGCATGCAAATGAGCATATCCAAACTTTCTTGGTCACATTGTTCTCCTTTATGTACAATGGGCAAACATAGTCATTCTGATTGATGTAAAGGCAAGTGCTTTGTTGATTCTTTCCTTTCAAAGGAGAGCCATCGATGGTAGTCTGTAGGGTCCACCCTCTCACCTAATGCAGATGAGGCATGAGCGTAAAACCCTTTAACAGTCAATATTCTGTCAATCAACCAGTACTCTTGAAGTAATTGTCCTAGAGTCTGAGAAACTGCTGAATGTAGGACGTTTTTTGTCAACGGATCTACCCTTGGCAAGAGCTTCAGATATCGATTTGAAAATTACTGTAAAGAAATTTTCCTTACACCCGATGATGCCATCATCATCAAGTATAATCCTAATTGCATTTGTAGGTTACAGTTTTTATTACATTTGATAATTCGATATAATATCTTTGAAATTTCTTTCTAGTATTATCTTATCCAATAACAGTTTAGGCTTTTTTAACTCGTCTATTGTCAATGGACCATTATGGCTGTTCCTCTTCCTGAATTTTTCACGTTTTCATTTTCATTTTCGATATTTGTTCATTCAGAAGTCAATAACATTTTGCTTCGTACATTCCTCCGTTTCAATCGATTTCAATGTGTAATCTCTAATAGTTGGTATTTACAGGCTTATCAGTTAGAGCTATACATTTACTGATTTAAGATGTTAATGGAAATGACAACAAATGGTGAGTTAAAGTAGCCATGGGTATAAGTATTGGAAAACATAAAAACAAAACAAGTAAAATTTAGCAAAAGCTTTTCGGTAAAATAACCATCGCAGCATCAGTGCTGTTACAAAATATATGTAAAGTAAAATCTAAAAACATTACATATTTTTTTCGTATCTTCATTATCGAAACAGTTAAACAAACAATAGCATACAGCAAGTTACATCATAACAAAAGACCACACAATTTGGAAATAGAACAAATGTAAAGAAAACAGAAAGATTTGAGAATTCAAATAAGTAATTGCAACGACATCGACAAAGCAAAGGAAATGAAATTAGAAAGAAATCAAATATTGCACGAAATTAAACGAAAACTTTTCGAACAAAAGAAATAGATCTAGACAACAAAGTAAAAGAGATAAATGAGATGAAAGACAGTTGTAAAATGTTTAAAGCTGTGAATATGTTATAAAGAAAGAAGTTTGACAATCCATACGTGCATGGTGAAAACGGCAGAAACGTCACTTGTCCTGTTGAAATACACAAAATTATTAAAATGCATTTCGAAAATCAGTTTATCAATCAAAATACCTCAACACTTGAACCTTTCACTGATATGCCAAGAAAACTAATACATCCAATATCGAATGAAGAAGTATCAAGAAGCATTTCTAAATTGAACAATAACAGGTCAGCAGGATATGACACCACAACTGCAGAGTTATTGAAGCATGGTCCAGAGATTCTCCACTCTATAATCAAAATAGTATTGAATAACTTTTTCGAACAACACAAGCAAATCGATATTGGAAAAGGTATCTAAGTAGCTCTACAAAAACCTGGAAAACCAAAAGGTCCAGTAAAAAATCTCCGTCCAGTCATCCTTCTACCCATCGTTAGAAAAGTACTATCAAACATCAATTAAGGGTACACTCCAAACAGACCAGACAGAACTGTGCATATCAGGCATCTGATGTTGAAAATCACAAGGAGAAGCGCGAGTAGTGCTAATGGCACTACCAAATGTATATGTGGCGTACCAAGCGAAAAGGTACCGCTGCACCTTTATAGCGCTGTCTAAGGCTGCCGTATTGTGCTGTAGAATACAGCACAACAGCGCTGTTTTAGCAGCAGTAATCACTTGCTCGAGTGCTGTAAAAACAGCGGTGAAACGATGTTAAATACAGCGCTGTTAAATGCAGCGCCGTCAAGAAATGCAGCGCTGTTAAATGCAGCGCACTCAAGAAATGCAGCGCTCTCAAGAAATGTAGCGCTGTTCATTCAGCGGTGTTAAGAAATGCAGCGGTGTCAGAGCTGTTCGTGCAGCCGTCGTTTAGAAAAGGCTATGAATATAATAAATCTGAATAAATCTTATAAGAATACCTTGTCTTTTTGTGTTGTTTTTATGCCTTCGTTTTGTACGTGTTTTGTTTTGGTCATTTGATCGAAAGTTGTTCAGGGGGTCAAACATCATAATCAACTGTACCTCCTTTGTTTATTAGTTTTTAAAACAACTTAAATACTTAATAACTGCCCAATATTAAGTTATAATTATAATAAATGACCATAATAATAACCGCTACCAAATATACTGCTAATAATTTGTAGCATTATCTTCGTAAGGATTGAACCCCCGGATTAACATACCGAACAAAATGACATTCGATTTTCTTGCTGTGCAATTTTAATGACGTAACATTAAAACAACGTCAGTTCTAGATTTTGAGTTCTGCTTAAAGTCAGGAAAATGACTCTCGAGTTCATTAATCTTATTTATAAGTATAATAAATTTACGTTTTCAAAGAATACGGAAATGGATGAATACGAATTGAGTGAACGTGATTTTGAAATGGATAGAAGCAAGGATTCACAAAATGGGTAAGACATTGACTGAATGAAAACACTGAAATCGTCCCCAACACTGTAAGACAATTTAATCTCCCCTGTGAAATTATGGCGTCAATCTTAACTTCACTCGTTTGCATTGCTTACTCATCTTCAATTTCGACTCTCGCTTCGGATAATCTGAGTAAACCGCTTCGTTCTTATAAATCATCTTCTAATGTCCGATTCTGAATACCAATATCTCAAACAAACCCTCGGTTCTTTGGTCTTACAGTCTGCTCTCGATATCAAGGGACCGGAAAAATAGTTTGAGATATATATAGTGTTCGGAATATCGGGTATTCGAGATATCAAAATTGTACTGTATTAACCAGGGATCGAATTAACGTTAAATAAACGGTTGGGTACTTTTCAAAGATAAAAAAAAAAAACGGTCGGCCACCATGGTTGGGCGACGAAGAAAATTTTGCTATGTAGATCCTCTAAAACAGCCTCTAAATCGATTTCTGAGGTTGTTTTCTGTTCAATACAATGTACACCTTTGCACCACACTTTGCATATTCGAAAAAACAATAGGACTATTAGTAAACCAATTAAATACATGTTTTGAACACAAGGAATACATTGGCGACAAATACCTGCATATACAAATGGAAATTTAATAAATGAACTATTGATTAATAAAGTCTTCTTCACTTTTAAAAATAGTTGGCGATGTTGTGATCATCAAAGGTATATCGATCGATGTGAACCGTGATTGATCACGAAAATATTGCATAAGAATATCTAAAATGGCATGATTTTTTTCTTTCATCCTGCACATAGACGGATTGAAATCATGCTTTAACTTAGTCACATCAGTAAAGTCTCGGAGTCATTAATTTTTAATAACTTATGGTGATGGTCTCTAAAGACTAAGAGTGGATCTGCCACTGCTATTTATTACAATATATCAGGAATTTTATGCTATATTGGAAAAGAAATGTTTGACGTAAAATGTTTAGAAAATAATCATACAACCTTTTGCTACAGGATTATTAAGGCAAGTATGACCATGTGTAGACCTGTGCATTAAAGGATTAATATTATTTAATTGTCTTTCTAAACAAAATGTGTGTTGATAATATAACGTCAATGAATACAATAGATTCATAAAAAGGCTAAGGTAGTTATCTATTATATGTCGTCATCACTACTATTGATCGTCACAATCTTGTATTGCAAATCGTACCATTTTCATCACAAAAGTGTCTTTGTGCATACTAACAGGGGAGGATCCAGAACAAGCTTATAACTGGGCAAAGGAATGAAATAGAGAGCAAAATTCATTGACAATAGTGAAATAATTGATCGATAACCTTTTAAAAGGCTAACGATCATTTATTAACTATTAATTGGTAATAAGTTTTAGTCTCCATCTTGGTGCTCTGACTAGGTCCGAGTACGCCACTGGAAATACATTTATAAATTTAACATTTTTAAAAGGCTTATATGTGTCAACGATTGGAGAGAAAAAGCTGCAAACTTAGTGCGAGCGATTTGACTCCAAAAATTAGTTAGCGAGAGCGATTAAGCTTTGTTATTTACTATTATTTTGCGAGTGCGATCAATCGCACACCTCCAGACTTCGAGGTGTGTGTGGAGGCGCACGTGAGTGATCGTTCGCCTCTCCAACGAAGGCCTGAAATAAAGTCAATATTTAGGAGCCCTCTGTAAAAAAAGTGCAAAGTGGTCCTGAGGACTAAGTTGTGTCGGCTCGATATTTTCTGTCTGGGGATCATCGTCTTTTTATGCTTTTTAACATTTCGTGCGAAAAAGAGTTCTATTGTTTTCATTGTTTTCATTGTTTTGATATTGTTTATTTTTGTTTCATACGAACATTTTTCTCACAAATAAAAAAGTCGAAAAAAGTTCAACTAAAAACATATTTCGCTTTCGAAAAATTAAATCAATAGAAAAATAATTAGAACAACTTCTTTCGAACAAAATGGTTTTAAAAACCATGGAGCTGTATGAAAAATGATTAACAAATATGGTGTGTGCAGTTGTGACATATGTGCGTGTTGTTCGTTGATTCATTTGTTAGCTCCTTGATTCGTTTTAATCGATTTTATACGGAGAAAGAGTTAGAAATTTAAGAGTTTTGATTCGCATTTTTAAAGATAGTTGATTTAAATGGTTCGCGTAAACTAAAAAACGATTCGCATTTAGCGAACTGCTTATTTCGATCGTTGTTTACCCAGTCACTTCACGCACTCGATATTTCGAGCTCTATACACCAACTTTATTCTTCCAGTCCCTTGAGAGTTCGAGATATCGACAGTTGACTGCACAATGCAAAATATAAACACTTTAATTATTATTTCATATATTTCATAGTTCTAAACAAATCTAGAAACTTGTTAATAGGAATAGTATACCGACCCCCTGATTCGTCAAAGTATCTTCCAAGGAACTTTAATGAACTCTTACAAAACATGTTGTCCCTAGCAACGGAGAATGGCTTAGAAACTATCCTGATGGGTGACGTTAATGTTAATTACTTAAATAATATCGCCAATAAAGATTTTAAAAGCATACTAAATCTTTATAGCTTTAAACAGATAATTAACAAAGCAACACCACGAGTATCTGAAAACACTAACACTTTGATAGACATTATTGCTACTACTCATGACAGAAACCTCAGCAAATCAAATGTCATCCCGTTATCCATCGGCGATCATGATATGTCGTAACTACAGCAAATATTCTACAGAAACTTTGTGTGACAAATTAGACAGTCAAGATTGGTCCTTCCTCGATTCAGCACAGGACGTAAACAATGCATGGCAAAGAATGAAGTCGATCATTATCTCAATTACAGATAAGCTTGCTCCTAAAATAGAGAAAAGAGTTAAGGGTAAACCATCCCCATGGATAACAACTGAGCTCAAACAATATATGAATGAAAGGATCAACTTCATCGAAGAGCAAGAAAACGTAAAAGTACTACCAACCTTAAAGCCTACAGGTTGAAAAGGAATCTTGTGAGCAGGTTAATGAGAATAGCTAAAGCAGACTATGCGAAACAGACTCTGCAGAATCAGTTTTTCCCTCTTCAAAAGAAAAAACAAAGTCAGCGAAATTTATTGAAGTTGAAGGTATTAAGACCGATGATTCGCATAAAATCGCATCTAGTTTTGGTAATTACTTTTCAAATGTAGTCGACAAACTAAAACGAAATGCTATTCTACTCGTAAATTTCTGCTGGAGAGTTCCATCAATTAGTCGTAAAACCTGTACCACAAGATT
>JAUCNQ010151667.1:0-16410 GCA_032352715.1 Bougainvillia muscus | reverse complement strand
GTAAGTAAGTAAGTAAGTAAGTAAGTAAGTAAGTAACGTAAGTAATCTAAATGTGATGCGAGTAGAGTAAATACCGCATACGTTTGATCTAACGCCCACTCCCAAATGAACGCCCCGTTAAAATAAACGCCCAGTAAGTCGCGCGAGTAAGTAATCGGCATCTGCACATACGTATTCAGTTGGTGAATGCCTGCTTGCAGGTAGTGGAGATAAAGCATAAGAAAGACAGAACATTTCCCTAGGACCAAAAATGTATTTCTGTCCTTTTGAGTATTTGGTCAAAAGTGGCAAGAAGAGAAAATTTTGTAGACGAAAGTGGATTGAATCTTCCAAATAAGTCTTTAGTACCATTACTTTCAAGGTTTTTTCCCTAACCGAAAAGAGTAGCATTCCTATTTGGCCAAGGAAGACGGTCGGTTTTTTAGCCTAGTTATTAATGATACTGTCGTAGTTTTGACGACTTTAACAATGTTGTAAATTTATGTCTGTGCTACTCATGGAACGCAATACCAATATCTCCGATATATGTGTTTTTCTATCATGAAGTAAGGAATACAAAAGAAGTTAACAAACGGGGGATAATTTGTAATAAAAGTATTCTGGATACAAGAGTAAGTTAAACTATTAAAATCTATCATATACAATATAAAGTTGAACCATAAGGTTTAACAAAAATAATTAAAAATTATTATTGTGCTAACCTCGTTTCCAGGTGAGAAAGAGAAGCTGCCTTATCGGACTTTTGAATAATACCTCCTAGCAGTACTTAAAACATTTTTACCTGGGAGCGAGGTTGATACTGGGCCTAAAAATTCCTTCATATTTTTCAATCTTTTCCATTTAACGGTCCCACAGTGTCGTATGGTATTTCAGAACAGGGAATCGTGAAAATAAACTTCGTCTCGCCCAGAATGGCAAATCAATATTGTTTATAAGATGCCTGTGATAACAGACTTACGATTAGCTAGGTAATTCGCAGTCTAATCTGCGATGTCAATGTAGGTATGGACTTCTTACATGATAAACGTCCTTACTTAGGATTGGGTTGTGCTATTACTTACAAAAAAAAACCTGATATGTTTTAAGGTGTTGACGTAAAGATGCACTTGATTGGCCTGAAGGTTAAAAAGAAGAAGAAACCAAAATACTTACTCAATCTCAAACCCAGCGCCGTTTAGCTCTTTGCGATCAAAAAGAGATAAACGGCGCTTGTTTCGAGATTAAATACTTACTTACAAAGCAGGTATTTGAAAACACATTAAACAAAATCCGTCACTGGATGGATATATGGATATTTTGTTGATGTTGACGGATTGTTTTAAGCAAATTTAAAAAAGTGTCCATAAACAATGGCAACTAAAATACTAGCACTACTTCCCTCTTATACAAAAGAATTTAGAATAATCGATTGACATTGCAGCGAAGATAAAATTATATATAATAGGTCAATAAACCGCAAGCTCATTCAAATCAAGGGTCATATCGAAAAGCGAAAGGCTCTTGAGGACGAGTTTGGTTCATATACATCTCAAAGTGCAAGTAGATGTCACAATTTAATAGGCTCATGTTATTGTTGTGACTGTTCGATCGATCAATCTACCTGAACAATCATGAGGTTGACCTGTTATTACATCTACACCGACAAACTATATAACATATTTTACCAAATAAGAATAAATCTACAAATTATGGTGACTTTTAAACGGGTTTTATTCGGGTTTATATAATTTTGATTAAATTCTGATAAACTGAATCCAGAAATAAATCCGAATTTAATCTATCAGAACTGATTTCTAACGATTTGGTACCAGATAAAGCTGTGAGGAACTGAACCCAGTAAAGACTCAGTTTAAAAGATAACAATGTATACGCCTGGAGTTTGCTCCAAAGCTAGCAGTTATGAAACCAAGTAAACGTTACCGTCATAAATAATTTAACATCTTTACATTAAAGCATTAATTTCATACGCACTTTGATCGAAAAGGCGAAAATATCGTGGTAAAAAGACCAGACAAGATCATCTTTCCTCACACTGTAGTATGGACCTTTGATAACGAGACTTGTTTGACTAATTTTTGTCCCGAATTGTTACTTGGATTTTCACAAACTAGTTCGGGTTCCGCTACGTTCATGTTATCCTTGTTTTCTACGCCACTACTCTCTATTTGCTCGCTTTCGGTTGAGTAACTTACATCAGGAGTTGGCTCTTCAGTATGTACCTCTACAACGTCAACGCCCGCTATAGTGTCACGTGGTTCAACAGTTATTTCACCTTTCGTATCAACAATATTAGAAGTAACATCAGCTGTGTCAGATAGCACACTGTCACTGCAAGCAAAGGTGTCAGGGTGAGTTTCTTGATCAGTAAGTTCTGTTTCGATTTCTCTTTCCGGAGTATCAACGTCCGTTTTTTGTTCTTTCTTTTCCATGGTTTCATTCTCAACGTCAGTTTGTAATTCATCTTTGGTTGGTTTACATTCTTTAAAATTTGCAAGTTCGGGAACACTGTCGTTCATTGGCGTACTGTCTAAAGTCATTTCCATGTTCTCTTCCTGTTGTTCATCGGAAGATAAATTGTTAGGATCAGACGCAACTTGAATTAATTTATCGGCAAACGTATTTTCGCAGTCGTCTTCAATTTCAACAGCTTCGTCTGTGGAAGACTCGCCACATGTCTCCAGCACCAAGTTCACGCTATCTGTATTATGACTGGCATTTGAGCAAGTGACATCAACAGGAGTCGAGTTGGTAACAAGATCCACAACCCCTACAGGAGTGGAGTTGGTAACGAGATCCACAACCTCGACAGGAGTGGAGTTGGTAACAGGATCCACAACCTCGACAGGAGTGGAATTGGTAACAAGATCCACAACCTCGACATGATCTTGGTCAATATCTTTATCTACTTTAACCGGATTGTTTATTGGATGATTTGAGAGCTCAGAATTGTCTTCGCTGAATGATTCATCAGTATGCTCAGAGGATGGGTCCTGATTATCATTATTTGGAATAGCTTGCATTTGATCCTGTACAAGATTTTGTCGTTCGTTTGTTCTTATTACAACATTGTTGTCCTTTAAAGACGTCTCTGAAGTTGACTCGTTTTCTGTTACATTATGATCTCCGTTCTCTTCACTATGAACAGAAACTTTTTCAACAGTATTGTTTTCTGAATTTTCTTGCGTGACGTCTATATTAGTAATTGTGTCATTAGTATTAGTAGTCCGAATATCTTTGTGCTCGAAATCATTCTTCGTTTCAAGTTGGCAAATATCATTGTTTTCCTTATGTTCATTAAGCTCATCGGAGATAGCTTCCTCCAACTTCGAAAGAGCATAACTTTCTTCTGCATCCATACCTTCAGCTGTTATGTCATCCTAAAATAAAAGTTAATCAGATATCGCACAACTATATATCAACAAATAAATATACAACATGCAGGAGGATTAATATCGTGAATTTTTGATACTTGAGTTTTGGTTAAAAATAAAACTAAGTGCAAATTTCCATTAGAAGAGGCGTTCCAATGACTTCTAGAGTGTTAAAATATGTTCGACTAGATCATGTTTCATCATCGACGTTTCGGTCGCATACTTTGACCATCTACAGGAATATTAATTTTACTTGAACGCCCAACCTTTATAAAAGTAACAACTCATGAAAATTGGCCAATCAGAATGAGACATATATTATTGTCAATATGATTGACCGATCAAAGTGACACTAGTATTTGTCTGATTGGTCAATTTTCACGAGTAGTTATTGTTACAATTTTATAAAAGTTGGGCCCCGGGCGCTCATTCGAGTAAATACCGTATGTAGATCATTTAATATGAAATTTTATTCTTCAAAAAATCACATTCCTACCAGACATTTTGAAAAAAAAATTATTTGCATTTTGCGAGCATAAACTTTCGCAAATGACTACTTTAAGGTAAGATATTTTCGTGTTTTCGCGTTTTTTGGTCATCTCGCGAAAGTTTATTCCCGCGAAACTTTTCAAAAGCTCTCATACGCAAAAATGTATTCCCGCGAAACTTTTCAAAATCGGGCATACGTGCTGAATCTAAATCGGCCATATAGTTCCAGTAAAACTGAATATTCTCATCAAAACGCGAAACCTTTTTAAAATTGCCATACGCGAAAATTTATTCCCGCGAAAATTAAAAATTTCGTGTTTTTTTTCTTCCGCGAAAATATCTTCCCGCGAAAACATCTTACCTTAAAGTACATAAAGAAACTACAATTTTCAATGTTTTTAGGTGTTTTTCAAACCAGAAGAAACGAAAATTATCGATAAGTAAGCTGCTTCAAACGTTTAGAAAATTAAAAAAAATTACGGGAGCATAAACTTTCGCAAGTACAGTTGATCAAAAAAGAATTTTTAGTGTTCATATTTTCGCGAAAATATGTACGAAAGGGAAAATAATTCGCGAAATTCGTTAAAGTTTGTGCTTCTTATTTAAGTAACACTCGCGTAAGGTATAATAGTATAACGTATTTTGATTTAGATAAATGTTTTGTGGGAGAACTTGTAAGCTGTATAATAACGTAACAATAATTTCTTATGCAGGGCATCTGATCAGGAATCTTAAAAGGTTTGGTATAAGGAATCGAAAAATCATTGGCCATCAAAATGCCATCATTTGACTTTCAAAGAGTACCTGCTTATCTGGTAATGGAGTTGTAAGTGAGTCATTGTTGAGTTGATTCTCCTGTTGTTTCAGTAGATTCGGTGTGCTCTGAACCTGATCCATCTCCGATGCCGTTTCCATGTGGTTTATCGTACTCTGTGAATGATTCACATCGTCCAAATGCTTCAGATGTTCTCCTTTCTCTTGCAACAGTGTCAAAGTATCCGAAGATTCGCTTGAGATTTTCGATTGCTGCTGGATCCTCTCGCCAGACTAAGTGAAAAGAAAGCAATACAAATACAGTCAATCAATCCCAAGGGAGGAAAAATTTTGTTCGAATTATCGAATGTTCGAGCTATCGGACGGATTTTCGGCTGCGGCTGGTTCAGGGAAAAAGAGTTTGTTCGAATAACCTGAATGTTCGAATGTTCGAATTATCGGGCATTCGAATTATCTGACTTTGACTGTATGTAAATAAGTCAAAAGAAGCATAATGTTACTATAGCAATCCAATGCGGCCGTTTTATGATAAGGGTGTCATTGTTATGTGATATACAGTGTAAGGTATTTTAGGGCCGCTTTTGCTATAAAAAACTTTTCATTAAGACTGAAAATACAGTAAACACCCGCTCATTAGAACACGTAAGGAACCAAATATTCCGTTCGGGTTAGCGAATGTTCGAATTAAGAAGCATTAGGATTAGCGGAAGGATACTCTAGGGACTTCAGATATTTTTTGAAATAACGAAAGCTCGAATTAAACAGCATTCGAATTAGCGGATGTTACTGAACTACAATTTCCTAACTTGAAAAACATGGGTTTTCGTTAAGTGACCGTCCACAAAATCGTATCGTTATACGAACCTTTTTTATTACAGAAGGGGTGTTTTTGTACTCTCAGGTGCTTATTACAAGCTAATAACCTCGGGGGGGGGGGGGGGGGGTGGGGATAGGTGGGAAAATTTTCCAAAAATTAATAAACGTCCCCCCCCCCTTGTATTAAGCACCTGAGAGTACATACTAAGTATGCACAAAAATATTCCTTCTGTATGAAAATTGATACGAATTTCCATACGAATCAAGTCTCTTTGTATCAAGTTTGTTTAAGTACGAAATAACATAAGAGTAATTTTAAAGGACTGAACAAAAAACATTCAGCAATTCAAGATTCATAACAGGTTATTTTAATATATTATTTTTTTAAAATTTAATTTGAAAACCATAGTGTGATTGCACAACAAGGTGTATGTTAGGTTAAGTGCAGAAACTTTTTATGCTAAAGAAGAAAGTAAAAATAAACGAGGTTGGTATGAGGTGGACCCTTACTACTTCCAATAAATAAATAATTTGCATTCTAGAGCAGTACGATTTTAAAACCGATAACTGTGACGGTACATAATGAGAGTTATTCTACGAGTTAATGATCACTGTCCATGGTGAAGTCTTCATTTACAATAACCAGAAATAAACAGAACAGTTATTATCGTGAACACTTCACCATGCGTAATGTTAAGCACAGATCGATACCTGCTCTGTTTTTTCATCTATGTTATCTAAGATAGGAGTTAGGTGGTTACCATTACGTTTAGTAACATCATCTAATAAAAACAAAATAAATAGACTATTTTCTGTTGTCAAAATCTTGAACGAACTTAAATTCAATGAAATCAAAATTTGATTCGCGATCATAAATGTCTTTAACAATCCTATAGTACTTGCCATAGGTATGCTTAACACATGTGTGTACAGATTTGAAATTCATTCGATTAGATGATTTCTCTCTACTGAAGATTAGTTAAAACCAAAATATCATGGGCATAACCAAAGAAACAGACGAAGAACAATAAATGAATGAAAGAAAGAAAATTAAACAACTAAATAGTTGGATTACTGTGAGTGGTTAATAAATTTTCAAGTATATCATTCTTCCAACTTTCGAAATAATAAACTATTACTTTAATGGGATTAATTTTCGCGAGGATTATATTTCACGAGCTCAAAAATTCGAGAAATTAAAAGGATTTATTTGAGCAAATTTTCGCGAATGACTTATTTTCAAGTTGTCCCAGAGGTCTTATTTTCGCAAAAAGCCGCTTTTCATATATAATATAATAATCTATATGCAGTGTTAATTATAAAAATAACGTCATCTTCCGGATTACCGGGAAAATTCCCGTTTTCCTTAGAAAATACAGTCCACTCCCGCTATCTCGAACTCCCAAGGGACTGGGGGAAATATTCGAGATAGCGAAGAAATTCATTATTTCAAAGTTTTCTGAGAATCCTCCCTTTCACAATATATCGTAGTTCATTGCACCTTAAAGTAATGTTTTTACATAAGTTTCCTTTTTGACATCCTCCTTGCTTGAGTAATTGACTCTGTGTATGCAAAAAAACATTCGATCGAACACAAAATAAAACAAATTACACTAGAGTGGTTTCTATGAGCTGAAGAAGTTCGAGATAGCGAATGAAAAGCGCTGAAGGGACGGAGAGCTTTGTTCGAGATAGTGTGATGCTCGAGATAGCGCGTGTTCGACATAGCGGGAGTTGACTGTACCCGAATATTTTCCGAAACGTAATGCATTATCCGGTAATTTCATAATGGCGGCCAATTCTTGTCAAAAACTCACTATTAACAGAAATAATACGATTCAACTTGGTGTATTAACCCTTCTAAAGAGGTACAGTAAACTGTTCCTTTTATGTTAGATAAGAACTCCGCAAAGTTTTAAGTCTCTAACATTTACCGTTCAGGAAAAAAAAGGGAGGACATTATGCCCACCATCGGTTTTCAGCGGCAGAAAAAGGGCTAATAGGGTTAAATACACGCTAAAATCATTGAAAGGAGGTAAAAATACATGTGTCCAGGTGCCTTTCAAATGGCTGCCAATAGGAAATTGTCATTAAATTTTGCCCTTGACGTAACACATAATGAAGCGTGGGGAAATAACGTTATTTTCGTTATGTAGAACATTTCATTAGGAATATGGATTATGATTACTAATAATCTACACATGCAAATTGATTGTTGAAGTTTCAAAAAGAGTTAAAATCTAAATTATTTTATCAAGAAAAGTCAGGAAGAGCCTTGCTTGACATTTTGTTTGAGGTGCTCGCCCCTATACCACCCACAACTCCAAAAAGAGTAACAGAAGAAGAAAACACTTACTGGGGAGTGTTTCGATTTCAATCTGATCATAAAAAGATGCTTGTGTAGGAATGGACAGTCGGTGCTTTTTTGCATTTTCAACATGCATTAATTCTGTGACTGCAACTTTCCATGATTGGAAATTGTTGACAGCATTACGTAAAGCAAATAACCATTTTAAACATTCAGCATTATCAGCATATTGTAAAGAATGTAAAATAAGTCCTGAACTTGAAAATAATTGAATCTCAATTCCATCATCAATGTGAGAAACTTTTTTAACCTAAAATATTTAAATTTCTAAATATATTCTATACAGGAAAAAAACGTTTACATGGAATTTGTATGCAATACCTTAAGCGTCCTAATTTTCGTGTGTAAAAAATAATCGTATTTCGCGAGTACTTATTTCGCGAATGACAAGTTTTTCAAAATTTCGCGGGTATAAATATTCGCGAATGGTCAAAATGGAAGAATTTTCACGGGTTTAAATTTTTCACGAATGGTCAAAATATAACAAATTTAGCGGGTATTATTGATTAGTTAGTTAATAAAAAACAAATAAACCAAGATTCTTTATCCTTTTGTATTTTTTTCGCATGTATTACAGGGTTCGTACAGACTTGAATTCTAAAATTTCCCTGACTTTTCCTGACCATGTTGCTGAAAAAGACATTATTTTCCCTGACTTTTTATTGAATTTGATATCTGTTTACCTGACTTTTTTATTCATAGCAGCATTTGTTTTAGTTTAAACTTGCCAGCAGTGACTTTTGCCGGTCCTTTAAGATTTACTATTACTATTCGCAACTGAGATCTTCTACTGTACTTTTCATAGATTATACAAACCATGTTGGTTTGTACAATTTCCTGACTTTTTCAACAATTTCCCTGACTATCATTTCCAATTCCCTGGCATTCCCTGACTAAGGCGAAAAACATACTTTTCATCCTGACTTTCCCTGACTGTACGAACCCCTGTATTATTTATCTGACTTTGACAGTACAACTTTTTTCATTACGGATGTTTAAATAAATTAGAGTTCGATTTGTTGCAAATGAATTTTTGTAACAAGAATATTATAAGAACAATTTGAAGCTGAAATTTCCAAAAAATTAGGAACATTGAGCTTCAGCCAAAATCTTCTGGTTCTTATAAAAAAAAAGTGCACTCCACAAAAAGGGACTATTCTTGTGCGTATGTAATAGGATTTGTAAAATTACGCTTACTTTCGGATTTTGCTTACATTAATTAGGATCACGCTTACTTTCGAAATGTTACGGTAGTTTCATTCAAACTGCAAGATTTGTTCTTATACTCAAAGCAAGCAAAATTGAAGTCCTAAGAAGTCAGTAAGATACCGTCAGACATAATCTACAACTTACATCAGTGTATGACATGACATAGCTGGGCTTCGTTGATTTATGACGCTCACCGATCCAACAACTTATTGCAGACGGATACACTCTACAATGATACTTTTGCCAACTACCATCAATCTAAAAAGATCCAAAAAATATCCTTTATCACGACGGATAGTAAACACTAGAAAAAGATGTTTCTCATTGTAACTAATAGGAGACATTAAAGAAAAATTACCATATTCTAGGTAGGAACCGCGAGCATGCGAGCATGGCCTAGTGGTCTAGTCATCGGATTTGTAATCTGATGGTCGAGGGTTCGAAACCCGTGCTCGGCATACTTAGGATTATGTCTGAAAAGCTGTTCCTCGGGTCAACCCATACCATGTGAGGGAAATTGGGTAGATGATTCAAAGTGATCATCGGGTGTTACAGGGGGTTGTCTAGGAGAGCACCTACCCTTCAGTGGGTCGTGTCGCTCAGAAGAGCATTAAATACTCCAGGGCCTTCAACTTAAGCCGTGGTACCTCCTGGAAATAAGTTCCTTGAACATTAAACATTAAACATAAAACTCACTCACTCACTCACCGTCTGAAAAATCCGCTCCATTCTTATCAATTTTCATTCAAGAGAAGTGTCTTTGTGCATACTTTGTATACACAATGACACTTAACTGAGATAATATTTATTGAAACGATTTGTGAAACGAATTACAGCGAAATATCGAGACGAAAAAAGCATAATACCCTAAAACATTCATAACATATACACTGATCAAAACATACCTTCACTTGGCAATCTCCAGTTAAACCATCCTCTAACATACATTTAGGTTGGGCTGCTAATTTGCAGCATATTTGTCCCCACAACTCCATAGAATGAACGGGAAATTCAGTGATATCACCTAACACAGCCACGCCACTGGCTCCCTGACCACCTGCAAAAAAATAAAAATGATGGAAAAAATGACAAATAAATACTATATAAATACTTGATGTAGGAGTGTTTATGTTCCACCAAAATGTTGTTCTGCATGACAATTGTTGTAAAGAATAGAAGATGAAAACTAAATGGAAACAAATTTCGAACAACGTTTTCATAACAATTAGAATAAAATTGGTACGTTATTTATCAGTAGAGAATAAACTGCTCTATCTTACTTTACCAGAATATTGTACATAAGGTCACCTAAATTGAGATAACTTAATAACGCTTAAAGAACACAACGGTCTAAGAAAAGGTTTGACAAAAATACAACCGAAACGGAGACTGCATCAAGACACTCATAACCATTATGCCTCTGATGAATAAATAATATAAACAAGTCCTCTAGATGAAATAAGAAAGCCATACCCATAACAAGATCTCTTGATATCATACTAGTCTTAACATCATCTACTGTCAATTGAACATGCCCAGCTAAACAAAACTTTGGTGCTTTAAAATGTAAAGATCGTTTATTAGTACGTAAATGCATGTGTGTGCGTACAGGTGGTCGAACTCCATGAGCTTCATGGCTTGTTATAACGGTGTAATATATTTCGAAATCCATTTTAAAATCAGGACTCAGTTCTTCACTAAGAGGAAAGTTAAGGTTAAGGTCAAAAAGATGAATTTGTACATTCTTGATTGGACGCTCAACATTATGGCATCGTTTTTTTGTCTTTATTTTCAAAGTAGGTTTAACATGTTACCTTATTACACGCATTTAACTTTGGTGTATTAATTAACGCAAATCCAAATATTGGTGTAATTTAAAATCGTGTTAATTTGGGTTCCGCTCATTAACCACTCATTATTTAATGTATGATTCCCAGTGATGTAATAAACTCAGTAAGCGTTTAATATTAGCGGCCGTTAATACAATTTAGAGAAGAAAAAAAATTCTATTTAGTCACTATTTTTTAAGCAAATATCTTAAGCACAAAACCTTTTTTTTAATTAAACACTTCCTTTCAACACTATTGAAATATTTAAAGACGCTTAATTCACGTTAATTAGAGCGCACTTTAGAAATCCACTTAAGTGTCTACCACGTTAAAATAAAGCCATACCCGCGTTAATGAGTGTAACAAAGTAACTAATAAATTATTCATGAGAAGCAATTCCTTAATGTTAATATCTTCCTGAGATAAAACATTTTATATTCCTTGGCAAACCAGCTTCAATTTATCTCTCCTCTAGTCTTAAGAATGTCAAATAGAATTGTTTATAAACAGAATGAAATACAATGAGATGAAATTTCTTTACTGTGACACGTGTTTCTGATACCAAAAACTTCAGAGTTGTATGTGTTATTATAGATACTGATTTCACATTGGGACAAAACATTTATTTGCTTATGTTATAGGTCCAGCATATGTATTATTGTTCTCGGCTATTCTGTGGGTTTCAGCTAGAAGCTTACTGAAAATCTGGTAGAGTGAAAAAAATGACAAGTGGCTTTTCGAACACACCACTGTGGGATGAAAAGAACATAGAGTTTTTAATGTAGCTCCGAGAAGCCAAAGCTTGAAAGATTGCTACTTCTGCTGTTTCTGGGCTGAAAGATGGTTTGCTTCCTTCCTCAAGATAAGGAAACATGTTATCAAATAATTCATAGTAAAATTCTGTGCCAGCATGGCTTCCTCGCCCCCCCCCCTCTCTTAGTTAAGAGGGGGGAGGACTTTTTCAAAAACATTGTTCTGAAGGAGGAGGGATGGAAAATTTGAAATAATAAAAGGGGGAAGAGGAGTCTACATGGGGGGGGGGAGTTACTGAAAATTCACATGTTTCTACTGGAAACCACATATTTTATCTAAAGGACTTAACTTTATATTAACTTTAGTCTGTTGTAGAACTTTTTTCTGTTAACACATTATTTATATTCAAGTGTAAAAAATGGTTACCTATATGGACCTTCTCCCGTAAGAAAAATCGCCGTAAAAAAATTGGGGTGGGGGGTAGGGCGGAGATAGGTCTTGGATTTAAAGGAGTGGGGGGTTACACCTCTAAGGGGGGCTTACATCTTAGGGGGAGTGACACCCTGGAGCACACCGTGGTCAGTACGAGTTCTATTTTGCATGGAAACATTATAGGATAAAAATCGTTCTGCAGCGAAAGAAGCACCACAACCCATTGGATGCTGATACAAAACCACTGACTTTTCATGATGAGAGATTGTTCAAAGTACAAATATATACATACAAGATGAGAGGATGTTCAAAGTACATGTCCGTATCAGCACTAGTTACTTCATACAAAGGTGTGTCTCGAACTTGATCACCACACCGGATTAATGCAAAAGCATAATAAGCTTGATCTAAAGAAGAATATGCAAATAATGTATCTATAATGGACTGCTCTGGAATTTATATTAACAGATTATATCAATTCCGCCCCTAGTAAAAGTGTTTTTGTGTTCGTACAAAGTATGAACATGAACACTTCTATGAATTGAAAGGGGTCGCCTCAAAATTTCACTTTAGAAATTCGCATCATTCTAACAATTGTCATTCAGAAAAATACTTTGTATGCAATATGACTCCTTTCACTGAGATGATAATGAAACGATTTGCGAGGCGAATTAAAGCGAATTTTTGAGACGAACTCTAAATGATAGAAATTTGTTAAACCTTTTAGGGAATGGAATTGAATGTATTCGGGAGTGGATCCTATGGAAAGTTGTGCATTAAACACGTCGCAGGTGGTTTATAATACAACCAGTTGGGACCGTCCATAAAATTCGTATCGTAATACGAACCATTTTCATCACAGAAGAAGTATCACTCCTTCTTTATGAAAGATGATACGAATTTCCATACGAATTTTTATGGACAGTCCCTTACATAATTCAAATATGCACAAAACAATTCAAAAATCGGTACAATACTACTTTAAGGATGTAGCAGATTATCTTAAAAAATAACAAAATACCTCCTGTTTTGCCAGTGAAATGGACATTATCCTTCCACATTAGTGGAACACGTATATCTAAACATAATAAATTGATGACAAAAATAAAATATATTTATATTTCGAAGCCCACCTTTCAATAAATTTATATGCTGAATTTATAACAGTTTAGATGAAGGACATATAAGCCAGATATAATCTCCAACTAAAAGTTAATACCTTAATGTATGAGTGTTCTGCACATTGATGTACACAAATTGGTTTCAACCATAGATTTCTAGTTACAGACAGTAATTAGAGTTGTCTTCTCAGAATTACAACACCTTTCTATTTTCAATATTATTTCTGAAGACACTTCATCAAAACTAATGAGTCAAAACTGTAATACTGCAAATACCTGAAATGGAAACTTTTCCAGTGCAAGCACCAATAGCTGAATCTGTGCATATAGAACTAAAAAAAAATCAATTCTGATTGGTTAAAGAAAGATTTAATATCAGATTAAGCTTATCCGCGTTTAATCCAGTTTCGAAAAACTGGACCCTGATCTCCTCTGTAATAAAATATATTTCTCTATGAAGGTGCTCTCCTAATTTTAAATTGTTATTGAAAAGTGAAGGTTACCACCCAATATATGTTTACATAGAGCACTAGTATTGTTTTTCTCAGGAACATAACGTAGAGATTTTTAAAGATATACCTGTCTGACTGCTTTTCCTTAAACAAGTAGAAATTCCACAAAGATAACAACCAAAACACGCATGAACAAAACATTTAGAGATATACATTCTATACAGGAAAAATGTTCACTCAGGGAATGTATCTACAACTTCATAGCAAATTAAGAAATTTATTAAGCGACAAAAACAATTGAATGACAAAAATATTGACTTTCCTAAGGCTGTATTCATTTTCTTATTCTTCAAGCTTTATAAACAGTCATGCTCTTTGAGCGAAAATATTCTATCTGAATTAATCTAAAGTAATCTTCTGCATGATTTAGAAAAATGATCTTTCTCTTACCTTCGTTGTTTATTATACTCCTCTAAAACATGTTGTTTTTTCTTTTTCTGTAGAGCTGACATCAGACCTAAAATTCTTGCATTGATTGTAAGAAGATTTTTACTGGTTTCCAGAGCTTGATTCAATGTACTACATGCTGACATCAGTTTCATTGCTCCTTCTCTCATGCGAATTTGATCATCGATCTGTTGCTGAATATCTTCAGCCAAAGCACTTCGTGGCATCTAGACAGTTTAAAGAAATAGTTTTTCTGCTTATTTAAGTCTTAAATAAGAAGTGTATATTTATCTCCCCTGGTCCGGTATACTTGCATAAGGCTTCACCACTTCAAAGAGCCTCACATTCTTTTCTCAAAGTTGTCTCGTGAAACCTACTACAAACTTTAATCTACAACAACAGCTAAAGATTTGTTCCAGATATCATAAATTACTTTCTTCTGGGTTAACCCTATAGGTTCTGTAAATTCAATAACTTAGCTATATGTTTATTGTCTTCATAGATCTACATTTATTTGGACAACCGAGTTATTTTAATTCGCATTCATGGCATATTATTTTAGTATATTTTAGCTACAAATGTTTAGAAACATACTAAGGTATGGGAAGAAATTTAGGCGGAAGTAATTTGTGCATAATTTATTTTTGCGTTTTTGTCCCTTATCTGCAAAAATAAATGCTACAAAAGTAAATTCCGCAAAAGTTGATTGAAATCGTTAATCTGCAAAAATAGATTCCGCAAAAATAAATAAAAATCGTTAAATCGCAAAAAACTATCACAATTTTCTTGTTTTCTTACTATTATCATGTCCCATTACTTTGCAATTATTTTTACTTTTATCGACCATCCGCAAAAATTTATTCCACAAAAGTTGATCCAAATCTTTGATCTGCAAAAATTAATTCCGCAAAATCGAGTTTTTGGGGCCTTCATCTGCAAAGAATAAATTCCTCAAAATTTTCTTCCCGTAAGGTACCTACAAAATTAATTCCGCAAAAGTCGATCCAAATCTTTGATCTGCAAAAATTAATTCCGCAAAATCCAGTTTTTGGGGCCTTCATCTGCAAAGAATAAATTCCTCAAAATTTTCTTCCCGTAAGGTACATACATATATAATACAGTTTACAATGTTTTATTAAAAAATTGATCCTCTCTGGCCATTGTCATCCATCATTAGGTGTTTCCCTACAAGGAATCTAATTCGACTAGCCTAATTCGCCATTCTAATTACATTGTTTATACCAATGACAAATCTCTTAAACAATTCAGAAATAACCTGTCATCATTATATAAGGATTAATTTCAGTTAAATACAAACTTAAAAGATGCATAAGAAAATTGTTTAAGTGATTTTATTCATTTTTGGAATTATTCCACCATCTCGAGTTCGAGTTTTCAATGAAGCTGGAGTCTAATTTGCTGACTGCAGAGGTCTGCAGAGGGAATAAAAAATACAACAAAATAAAAACAATTAAACAATAATATGAGATCAAAGGGAAACTATCATTAGCACTACAAAACGTTTGCAGAAACCACACAGTAACAAAACAATCGTTACCGCAAAATGGAAAGGCCAATAAATTCAGCAATGTAAGTTTATGTATATGTAAATATATCACAGCCAATACATATAACAAAATATCATGTGATCTAATTTACTATAGTAAACATCAATTTGATTTCGGAGGAAGCGGACGTGCTCGTAAGAGCTCTTCCGGAAAATTTACAAAATTGTGTGAAATCTCTATGTTTAAGTACTGTTCTATGTAATTTTGAGCTTATAACGATTGAATAGACATTTCGCTCATCTGTGAGATCTTATTATGTAGTATATGGGAGAGTTTTAATGGAAAAAGAAGAAACATAGTCCTTGTTGTTTTTTGTCGATTATAAATTTATTACATATCTTGCTTACTAATTTCGCACATAGAAACCATCGCGAAAAATGTGGAAGTATTTTTGTTGTTTGATAGTATTGCTGTTAATTGCTGATACCCATGAGACGTTTTTAATTTCAAATGACACTATAAAATGCACCATCACCCACAAAATAAAACGAGCGAAATCACAAGTCAATTATTACAGCAATTCTGTTGCAACTTTTAACTTGATTTTATCTGGAGATATAGAACTCAACCCAGGGCCTGGTTTCCCCAAACCCAAATGTACAACATGTAACAAAACAGTGAAATGCAATCAAAAACGCTTTATTTGTGAGTTATGCCTTGACACTATTCATGCAGGATGTGTAAATATGAAACATCGTGTATGTAATAGCAGAGTACCGGAAAGTTGGACATGTCACGAATGCTTATTCCGAGAACTACCTTTTCAAAACTATGATATCAA
>JAUCNQ010151557.1:0-16411 GCA_032352715.1 Bougainvillia muscus | reverse complement strand
TGCAACTTCATTTAAGGTAGTAATATTAACGTCCACCGATCTATCATTGCAATAACTCCAAACATATGTAATAAAAAAGAGTAAGTAGATTTTAGTTATGTGTGTATTCATATTTGTGTAGTTGTTGTTGATAAGTAGTTAAGTGAATGGTAACACTTGTAAGTAGTTTGCAACAATTCAGTAAATAGTTAGCTAACTGTTACTAAAAAGTTTACTACTATACGACCGTAGAAGTCAACTTGTATAGAATATTGTTTGAAAATTAATATTTGTACTATCGCAGAGCATAAGAAGATCAACTCTATTCATGACCCTCTTGCAATATCCAAAGGAAGCACTACTTGTGACCAAATATAACTTTTTAGTGTAGGTCCCATAAATTCGATTTGTATATCGTTTTATTCCTATCCTATAAATTTCCTCAACCAAAAGAAGTATAGTTATGTATTTTTTCCTCCAGCGAAAGAGGTTTTTTCCTAGATGAAAATAAAAGGAGGTGTAAAACAAATTCTTGTAGTTAAAACTTATTTTTCGATATACTTTAGTAGTGTAGTTATCAAACAATAAATTTGTAAATAAATAGAAAATTAAACACAGGTTATATAAAATAGCATAACGTTTTGGGAATTATTTATGTTCAGAATTTTCCCCTCAGATGAAGTGTTATTGTAACACTTACATGTTACAATAACACTTCATCTAAGGTGAAATTGCATGCTACATGAAAAAAAAATTGAATATATCCAACTTCTGTTTTAAGTTACAAATATAAAATTTGTTAAAAAGTTTGAGAAACGGTTGTCATAGTTAACATCTCCGAAAGGAAGATGCAACTTTTAGCAAACGTCAATTGCAAAAACTATCTAGAAGCACACAAGAGAATAAGTGACCTGGGGAATGCTACCTGGGGAACTTACATAAAAAATACAAGAGAATTCATCATCTGGATTTTTACGCAAATGCATGGCTGACTCAGAATCTTTCTAAGGTTAAATATGTTCTGCCCAACGAACATCGAGACTTCTCACCGTTTCACCTTTTAAATTATTATAGTCAGATTAATGATCTGTAAGGAATTATTTTAACTATTTATTGCACCTTTCCCTCTAAATGGTCATGCATATTTTCCCAATCATGCAACAGTGTTGTTTAATTATGTGTGATCATTTATGAACATAGTATAATTATAACTACCTTATTGGTATAAATATTTGCGGGTATAATTTTTTGCGAATTTTGATCAAGTTCGAAAAATTAAGTACCTGAAAAACGTTGCAATGCTAGCGATTAGCAAAAATAAATACCAGCAAATATTTTATTCTTCTCCTTTAATACCATTTTGCTTTATTTTCTACAAAAACACCGAATTTAATAGCTCAATCATCCAATTTTGTTTATTGAAAATATCAAATTCGCAAAAAAAATACCTGCATTTTCTTCAGAAATATTGAATTCGCAAAAATTTATACCAATAAGGTATGCTATGAATCAAGAATTAATATTAAGTAGATATTATCGCACAGTTTGAAGAAAATATGGGCAATATTTTTTGAGTATTTTGTATTTTTGAAATATAGCCGGAGCCTTCAGGCATGGGCTATATGAACAAACATACAAAAGACAAGAAAAATATCCCCATATTTTCTGATAACTGTGCGATAATAGGTTTATCGTTAACCTAAAACTTTTCTTAAACCCATTCAAGTTCAAGTTGCTTTTTTTGTTTTCGTTTTATTATTCGCTTTCTGTTTTAACATTATTTTTTTTATTAATTTCATGTAAAGACCCGGTTTTCACGTGAGAATTTAATTATCTCTCTAAGATTATCAATAAAATAAGATTAATACGTGGTGCTAGTGGAAACCGGAGTGGAATGAAAATAAGTGAGTTCCTTGTTCACGTAACACTGTATGTCACACTTTTCCATTCAGTTTATAGCGTAATATGTTTTGTGTAGGACGTTACTACAAGAGGTTCAAAAAGCACTTATATTTACTTATTGTTAACTATTTTTATAAATATGAGAATATTGACTGTTCATTGAATAATCAAAACACGGGATTTCTTAACAGTTTACAATAACAAGAATTAATATTTCTTCTACAGAAGTATTTATCTACCACAAGTGTTATTTTTAAACTCAGACAAAGTTATCATGGTGTGTGTTTTCTGTAAGAATACTCTCCTTCGTAGCTTATAAATTTGGTTAGTATTCCCCACATAAAAACAATTAATGGTATTAAAAAATAAATTTAAAAAATATATAAAAAATGTATAAAAATTGTAGATTTTCTTAAAGATTTTAATTCTTTATTGTTTTTTCTTTTTGAAGAATTAAATGGATGCTTTCTTTTTGCTTCGTTATGAACAATTGAAAAGGTTATTGTATACAACTTTTCCTTCTTCAAGAATTCAATGAATGACATTGATAAAACTTAAATAGATGGAAGATGCAAAAACTGTTTACAGAAGTCACAATGATAGGGCGTGTTAACAAAATACATATTACTTATTGAATTATTTTCATCGAAGAAATCTCTGTGTGCATTCAAAATAGAAGATGTCTAATCTCATTAGCAGAGTTCTTTTGTACGAAAATTAATATTAATTCCTATACGTATTTTTGTAGATAATTCCAAACAAAAACAGAAATAAAACTAAAATTTAACATAAAGAAAAAATTAAAACACCAAAATATGTTTCTTTATTGTACACGTTGCGTCCGTCTTTTAAGCTTTACCCTGTGGTCTTATTAAAATTTTCATTTTTGAGGCATTACCCATGGTTGTTTGTTTCGCATTACCCATGGTTGTTGTTTCGTAATGAAAAAAACTTTAGTTTAGCCGTCTTATCTTGATGGATATGAAAGATTGACTAAAATTTGTGCTAATTAGAAGAAAACTTCTTTTTCAAATAATTTTTTTCTCTTAAGGCGTTTATTAGAAAATGCTGCTAATTTAGTGTCTGGCCTTAATCCTTCTTAACTGTTGACAACAGAAGTTTTACGACCTCCTATAAAATTCATATTACAAATCCTGCCTTTTCATCACATAAAAAGTGTCTTTAAAAAAGTCCCTTTCTGATTACGAAACGGAGAAGGCCTCCATTTAAAAATCAAAAGAAGGCATACTCCACAAAGATCAATTTTCTGTAGGCAATCAACTATCAGAACATTTTTATAATGCATTAAAATAGATGTTAAATTATAAGGATTTTTTAGAGCAACCCTTCCGAAATCTGTAGTAGAACTACAGATTTCTTGAGATTGGTTAATAAAAACGTTATCGGATATCAAACTAAGACAGAAAATCCGGTGAACATCGTATAATGTCTTCACAAGACAGATTAGCCGTACCTTGGTCAACTGTCATTCTTCAATCATTCAGGAACTAGTTGATTTTTCTAGTAGATTCCCAACTATTAGAATTTGATGGGTCGGATACAGACTAAACCTAACTTTTTTTAACTTCTTTACCTCTAACAAGGCTATCGGTACTTCTTCTCTACCACACCACTAGCCACTACGATGGGGAGAAGTTACACCAAGCCTTCTAAAGTTCTTAATCCGTCTCTGAACTTTAACACACCTTTGCCAACTCCATATGACTCTGAAACATGACAATCATCGCTTTGCAGAGGAACAGGTTGATCTCAGTACTTCCAGGGGCGTGACCTGTATTTGAACCGTGAGCCCTCGATTATGCCACCATTACATAAATTTAGCTAAATCTAGCATTTTATCAGACGTATTAACTTTATTGTGATAGGTTAACGTCAAACTTAACCTTTGATTAAGCTAATTCGCATTTAGAATGTTTTGGTTGAAATTTTATGATGCACTCGCTATTCTGTGTTTGTTGGGTAAGGTATGGGGATTGTGTTACAATGGATCGAATTGCAATTGCTCTCACCATGTGATATTATTTTATATTTACAGGTTTACAACAACGCTGTTAGTTTATCATGTTCTTCTTTATAAACGGTTTGTGCCTATGATGTTTGTGGACGTATGTATGAAGTTATCTCCTCGTTTCTCGGTAATGGATAAATAAGTGTTGATTTAAATGGTTAATCATCAGCTCTTCTATCAGTACTGGTTTCCCTCAAGGCTCTGTTCTTGGACCAACACTCTTTCTTTTTCTCACTAATGATCTACGAGATCATGTTCTTAGCCAACTTGGCATTTAAGTTGAGGAAAAAACCTTATACTCCTGCTCTAAAGGTTCAGTAGGAGTCTGTGACAAAGTCGAAATGACTGCTGATCTTAAATACGATCTTTGCTCAGTTGTAGAATTGGGGAAAATATGCCTTATAACCTTTAACTTCTCCAAGACAAAACTGCTTTCTTAAAACAAGTACTGCAAACTCTTCCTTCCTTCCATATCCATGAAGGGTCTTGAATTACCAGAGAGTGATTCTTTCGTATGGTAGGCATTGCTTTCTCTAAAGACCTCTCCTGGAAAGGTTACATTGAATCCATTGCTGAATAAGCCTCGATGAAGGTTGGGTCTCTCATTTGCGCAAAGAATTACCTCAGAAAGCATTCTCTATCTATATAAATCTACCATACGTCATTGCATTGAATATTGTTGCAATGTCTGGGCTGGAGCTCCGCCAGATTGTCTCTACTTGTTAGATAGGATTCAGTGGAGAATCTGCAAGGCTAAAGGTAGGGAACTCTCTTCGCAACTAGACACTCTTTCTCACTGTTGTGATGTTGCCTCTTAATCTCTTCTTAACAAGTACTTTCATAGTCGTTGCCCCAATGAGCTTTGTTCACTTGCAGAGGTTCAAAACTAACGAAAATTGTTACCTTCGGTCATAACGTTTTCAATCTTATGTACCTCATTGCCCAGAAGTGGTCTTCTGACCTTGTTTTGAGCGAAATCGTACTAATATCAATAATAATACCATATTACAGTACAACTGTGTTCAAGTACTGTAGGGATTCGTACATGAAACATTTTTTGTGAGATGAAAGCTTAGAACAAATAATGAAAGACACTTTTTAAGTTTTTGACAAATCTTGTTTCGTTCTCGAGATATTGATGTTTTAAGTTTGGTTCCGTGATCAAATTTGTGATGTGATATGTCATTTTTGGAAAATATTGTCATTTTTCTTTTTCTGTAGCTCAAAACTCAGGAGAACGTGCTAGCTGTTAGCATAGTGTGCGGATTTTAGTTAAAGTAAACAATTAATGTTTTGTTCGACATTTAATTGGTGTCACTAGGTTTATTTGTGCTCTGGATCCGCCTATAGCAATATCTATAATTGATTTAAAATTAGTAAAGTAAATTAACTTTAGTCTCCGTCATGGAACAGAGGCGGATTTAGAACATGCCTTTACTTAGTCACAACAGTAAGTGGAGTACTCAAAATCATTAATTTTAATAACATTATGTATGTCGCTGGGTCTCTAAAGATCCAGCGTCATATATAATATAATTAAGAATTAACAGTAATTATACACCAATCGCAATGCTCTGACTAGGGCTAGATCCGCCACTGTGGAACTCTGCAGTAATTAAAAAAAGGATTCTCTTTGTTTAGGGTTGTCCACAAATTTCGCATGAAAATTGGAAGAATATTATGATGCTCAATGACGCTTGAGTCAATCTACTCTGTGAAGTTGGAGTTTCAATAGATTGACGAAATTAAACTAGAAAAACTCAATTAACTATTAGTTGTCGATAAAATCAGGATAGAAATAAAGGTAATTGCCATCTCCAGATCCTAAATATTTCAAATGATCTCCCATCAAACATTGAAATTTTATAAATATTTATAAGGATTTATAACGGGTTTACTTTCGAGCGAGTTTGCTTTTATTTACACGCAATAGCTGTACTGAAGCCTATTTATCTTGTGTATTACAACCGATAAAAACATTTTTGTCAACAAAATGTCATTCATTCTCGGTAGCCGTCAGTTCTTCTGATAAGTAAAAGACCATATAAACTTGCGTCACCTCATCAGGAAGTAAAAAGAACAGGTCAACTATTCTTTGTATTAAGACGTTTCTAACGTCGTAAACATTAAACATAAACATTTTAATAGAACATATTTCCATTTCTGTAAATTCTAGCGCATGGTGCAATTTCTTTTTGTTTATAATTCCAGTTGTATTTGTAATAGAATAAAATACAACATGTGCAATATCATTTACAGTTTTAATATTGTTAATATTATCCCGTGATTTGTTTCCGCAATAACAATTGTAGGTTACGAAAAGTAGTAAATAGATTTTAGTTATGTTTGAATTCATATTTGTGATGTTGATTTTGTGGACCTGTATTTGTAAATCTATTGGTTAATAATGAGATTAACTGTAATAATTATCAATATCATGCATACCAATAAAAACTTAAGATGATTAAGAAATCAATGATGGCGTTAGTGACATTGCTTGTAACAGTTCGCTAACTAGTTATTATAGATATAAATAGTTTGCAACAGTTATATGGGATTAGAAACACATATGACTTGCTTGAGTAAATAGTAACACATAGAACCCCCCTAGAAATCAACCTTTACATAAAATTGTACCCTTAAATCATAAACTATTTTAACTTTGCACTTGCTCTATCTATTCAAAGATTTTTAATTGGGTTTTTACTGCCAGGGGAAAATAATAAAACAAGTATTTCGGGATCGTCTCAAACATTCGTTTCATTCTTATCCTATCAATTTTGCATCTAAAAGAAGTGTCTTTGTGCATTTTATTGTTATAACGGATCACTTCAAGTACTGTCAATGACCTT
The DNA here is from genome assembly GCA_032352715.1 of Bougainvillia muscus. Classification (NCBI taxonomy): domain Eukaryota; kingdom Metazoa; phylum Cnidaria; class Hydrozoa; order Anthoathecata; family Bougainvilliidae; genus Bougainvillia; species Bougainvillia muscus. The sequence continues at coordinate 9,649 of JAUCNQ010151557.1, read as the reverse complement.
CAAGTATGGTCATTTATTTGGTAATAAGCTACATAAGGAAAGAATTTAAAAAACGAGCTGTACTTAAGTTTTTTAGTCTGGAAACTGTATTGTTGATGAGTGCACAGGCCCAGACATGACAACAGTGTTCAATGCAAGGACGAATAGTGGATTTATAAAAATAGAGAATGCTTTCTGTGCTGAGGAAATTTTTGCTCGAATTTGGGTCTTCAACTTTCATTCTGGCCAATTTAGCAATGGTTTCAATGTAACAATTCCAAGAAAAGTCCTTCCAGATGCCTGATGCATGATAGACGAGTGAATTAAAGGCCATATGGAATAAAAGGTCCATGGTGCTTATTTAAAGAAAGAAGTTTTGTCTTTGAAGTGTTAAAAGTTATAAGCCATTTATTATTCCTTTCTACAACTGAGCAAAGATTGTGTTCAAGAGCAGCAGCCATTTGGATTTGTCAAAGACTGGAACGAAAGCTTAAAAGCAGAAGAATAGAAATGTTTAACCAACGCACTGTTGAGCAAAGATTCAATAAAATGAATGATAGAAGGATATTTCCAAGAAGCAGTAAATCAAGACTCTTTTGGGCAATGGTATTTTTTCTGAGATGAAAAGGAAACGATTCGATTTTTTTTCCACTGTACTTAATTTGCAGTTATAGAACAATAAAAGTAAATGTATTATGTATTATGTTGTAAGTAGTGAAGATCGAACCCAGACCAACTTCACCCCCCTACTGGATGTAGAGCAAAGTGCTAACCAGGTGCTGTAAACCGGATACTTAATGTATTATATCCGATTTAAGGTATTACAACCACAGTTATAATTACAATTAATACACGTTTCCGATCTTTACTTCTGTCATGAGCATCGCATTTTTATGAATATGGTTAGGATATTGGGATTTCTGGTTGAAAGATAAACTAGGCGCTTAATGTACTAAATAAGTTAGTCTCTGTCAGAAGTTAGATTGCAAAAATGTTAAGAAGTAGTAATCTAACTACTCACTAATTCAACCATTAACCAATCAAATAGGAAGAAATTTTTATCATCGACTCATTTTTCAATGCTGCATTCCAATATCAGCATCGTTTTTGCTAAATAACTATTCTTAAAAAATCCATAATGGCAGACGTGCAGGTTGGGTAGGTGTTATTCTTTTATAAAATAAGGATAGTAAAATTAAAGTTGAGGTAGCTGTTAAACAATAATTAATCATGGTTTTTTTTTAAAAAAAAAGACGATTTTCGGTCAATAGTGCTAAAAGAGTTTACCGTTAGATGGTGAGTATTTTCTGAAAAACATTATAATATACTCTTCATAGCTAATAAGTTGCTTAGTATAAAAAAAAATTATAGTATAAAATAATAAAATAAAATTTATTGAAGACTATTTGAATAACAAATACAAATTTTATAAAGATTATTTCTTTATTGTTGCTTCTTTTTGAAGAATTGAATGGATAAAATTGATAAAACAACAACAGATGGAAGAAACTGAAGCTATGACTGTTAACAAAAATGACGTATATAAAATTCATTCCATTTTCACCACAGTATTATTCTGCTTTATGCACACACAGACTTTTACAAAAATTGAAAAAGTCTGTGTGTGCATAAAGCAGAGAATGGTCCTCATTTCCACCTCGGGAGAATGAAAATTGATACGGATTTCAATACGCATTTTAGTAAGCGATCCCTTACAAAAATAAAATTAAAATTAACAAAAAAAATACGTTTTTTGACACTTAAAATATGTTTTGTAAATAGTGCAAATCAACTAAATTATTTTTTAAGGCCTACCTAATTAATAACCCTCCCTTAATAACCTTGAATTTCCTTTGGACGGTGCATAAAATTGTAACATCTTTAAGTAAAAAATAATATCCAATTGCACAATATCCTGACCATAAATTCTCTTGTTTCTCCAACAACTGCAGTTGGGCATGAATATAAAGCCGTTCTCCTTCTTGCAAATTATTTTAGAGACTTTAAAGGTGAACGAAGGTCAAAAAAATTTTTTTGATAAATATGCTTGGCGTTTTTGGTTTAGGCCCAAAATAACGTTAACGTTCGTTGACGTCAGATTGATCTGCATTTGTGACGCAATTGTTGTTCAACTTTTACGGCGAAGGGAGGCAGCAAACGGCTGTTAAGCTGTGTTGTTCAAACAAAGCCAAAGATTTTGTTTAAATCAATGAATAGTCTGGCTAAAAATAGATGAATCAACCGCAGTGTTGAGTAATTTTATGTTTTGTTCAGCTCATTTCTTATCCTTTTCACTCCAAAAAATTCTACAAACACAAACTAATACTTTTTACACAGGAACAAACGTTCGTGTATAAAAATTATTAGTTTGTGTTTGTAGAACACAAACTAATTTCTTTTATTATGAGTTTGATGTTTGATTAATTCTTTTATTGTTGATGTTCTTTTATAAATATCATGATTATGTAAATATGCACAAATGAGCCATATTACAATTAAAACGAATAAATCGATTTTTTATTTATTTTGATTCTTTCAGCAGACATCCTCTATTATAAAACAAATTTTGAACAAGTAACGCGTCATGGATTGTTGACTTTACATGATAGTGGTGAATACTTGACACCGTGCAGAAAAAATGACATAAAAAGAATGCTAAAAGAAGTGGATACTTGACTTTTAGAAATTATTTCAAGTTGGAAATATGTTTTTAGGGTTATCTATAGCTCACAAGCAAAATAAATTTTGACCTCTGTTCTCCTTAAAGATTTATTGCATGATATTGACAATCTATTGACAACAGTCCATTAAATTCGCATTGCATCGTATCGATTTTCAGAACAGAAGAAGTGCCTTTGTGCTTCTGTATGAATAAAAATATGAGTTTTGTTGACTGTCTTTTTAATGAGTTTATAAATAAATACCAATTTTTATTTCAAATAAAATTCAACAACATCACAAATATGAATACACACTAAAACTAAGATCGAAGGTTTGGAGTTATTGGGGTGTAAATAATAATTTTTTGACTTACATGCTTTAAAGTTTATTTATTTTTAAAGATGTGGGTGGATAAAATAGATACAAAAAACACTAACAGATGGAAGAGACATAAGGTATAACTGCTGATAGCAGGACTGTATAGCAAGCGCCTACAAAATTTGTGTCCTACCATTTAAATCGCATAAGAAGTATCTTTTAAAAAGTATATTGTGTGCATACGAAGTAGAGAATGATCCTCATTTTTACATCATAAGAAGGAAAAGGAAACACTTCCCCTCAATAAAAATTGAGAAGAATGAAGTGATCGAAAAGTAAGTGTAATCGAAAAGTAAGTGTTGTTGTAAATGGTCAATCATCAACTAGTTATTCTATCAATGCTAGTGTCCCTCCTTTTATCCATTAATGATCTACCAGACCATATTCTTATCCAACTTGGTATTTATGCTTACGACACAACCTTTTATTCCTGCCCTAAAGGTTCAGTATGAGTCTTTGACAAAGCCGAAATGGCTGCCGATTTTGAATACGATCTTCACTCAGTTGTAGAATGGTGGAATAAATGGCTTATAACTCCCCAAAGAAGAAGCTGATTTCTTTAAACAAGTACCGATAACCGTTCTTCCATCCCTATCCATGAATGTTCATGAATTACCAGAGAGTGATTCTTTTCGTATGTTAGACATTTCCGGAGAGGTTTCTTCGAATCAATTGCTAAGTCAGCGTCGATTTAAGTTGGGTTTCTAATTCACGCACATAATCATCTCACCCCAGAAAGCTTTTTATATCTATATAAATCTATCGTTCGTTCTTGCATTGATTACTGTTGTCATTTCTGGGCTGGAGCTCCAGCAAATTGTCACTACTTGTTACACAGGATTCAGCGGAGAATCTGCAATATTATAGGTGAGGAACTCACCGTCGTTATGTTGCCTCTTTGTCTCTTTTCTACAAGTATTTTTATGGTCGTTGCTCCAATAAGCTTTGTTCACTTGTTCTAACTCTCAAAACATTCTAACGAGGTACTAGATCCTCACAAAGTGCACACCCATTCACAGTTGCATAAGTGTATTAAAGACTTAAACGGTAACAGCTTCTTTCCAAGCACGTCATCATTGTGTAATTCTCTCCCCTCTAATTGCTTTCTTCTAATTGCTTTCCTCTAATTGCTTTCTAGTCTTTTATGATTTGCAGAGGTTCAGAACCAACATAAGTTTTTATGTTCTGTTTAACGTTTTCCACTTATGTAGAAGTGGTCTTTTGACTTGTTTTGAGCGATACTTTTAAAAAAATAAAAAAATAATAATACCATAGCTTCACCATAGTGCCAACCTATTTTCACCAAAAATATTGGGGTACTAATACTATCATCGTATATCATCACGGTACAAGAGTGTCGAGCATACTTAATATGCACAACCACTCGTCCTTTGAGATTAACTTGGATACAAATTTGATACAAATTTGTGGATAATTACTAGGCTAACATTAAATTAGTAAAACCACTTTCAGAGGCGATTACTGAACTAGTCTCTGTTAATCATGCAAGCTGAAAGAAAACTGTGATCTTTAAACGTGTGGTTCTTCATTTGTTAGATTTTGATTACTAAGTCCTCTGTCCATAATGTTTTGGCCAAGACTGTGCTGTTGAAGATTATATTCAGGCCACCCACGCGTCCTGCTTTTCCTGTTTTTGGACAATTTTAAATAATCTTCCTGTTTTGTCCTGATTTCTATGAAATGTCCTGCTTTATCCTGCTTTTTAGTAAGAGTTTTTTGTATAATTTTTCATAAACTGTTTAAATGAGCTTTGGTATGATCTTAAAAGACCAAGGTTTGTATATTATGAAAGACCAATGAATGTATATAACTTATAGCTATTCAATCCAATACTTTTAATATTATTTATTTCATCAAGTTTAATTATACACTCCATGACTAATTTAATAATTGATAAAAATATAAGGCTATTTACTTTATAGAAGTAAAATTCCAATATTTGCTTTTTTATGTTCTCTCCGGGGCACGGATCAGGGGGGGCTAAGGGAGCTATAGACCAATTTTGTTGCCATCCATTGTTTTTTTTACTGGCAAAAGCGATTTTAGCCAATCCAGACCTACCCGATTCTAAAATTTTCCACTCGACGCCAACCATGGTGGCGCCTCGGGGTAAGTCATTTGATTGGGAGAACGGTGGCAATTTTAACTGACAATTATGTTTCATTTCTTCCGTTCTCCAGGGTGTATCAATGCAGAGTTTTGTTCTTAACCTCATTCATAATTTTACTAAGAGGCCCAATGAATTAATTAGCATATTTGTAAGCATAAAAGGCTCAAAAAGCTCTATTAATATGTTAAATCAACAATCGTCTTTGTTGGGTACATCAAACTCCAATGATATAATAAGCAAACCCCTAAGCATAAAATCAGTCTGAAACATTTCTTTAAAGCTGTAATTATTTCTGATTACTTATATTGTTGAGTAAAACATTTTTGTGAAAAAGCCAAAAATTAGATTTTTTCCCGTTTTGTCCTGTTTTTTAACCGAAATTGTCATGCTTTATCCTGTTTTTTAATAATAAAATATACTGCTTTCCTGCTTTTAAGAGGTAATTTGTTTGTGGGAGGCCTGTATATTATATATCGTACCAATAAACAGTTCATTGTCAATGACATATTTTACACATAAACGTAGTAGCTTACTCAAGTTTCTGAATATTCGAATATTATATATACAGTTAGACCCATACTTCCAGTCATTCGTACTATGTGAGGGCCGAGCGTGAGCGTTTTGTTGGTGGTGAGTTATTGATGGCGAGTCCAAGCTTAAAAAAACCCTTTTCGGCAGAAGTGTTTGAATTTAAACCATGAATTAAACTAGTTGTAAGTAAGAAAATATGGGTATATAGGGAAAAATTTGTACCAGATAATGGTATTCCATAATTGGTATACCGTAGAAGTCTAATAATAATGGTTATTTTAGCAGGCCACTGCACCTTCCTATAGTAGCCAAAATGTATAAAAAGAAAATTAATTATTTTTTATGTTAACAAGCGCACAAAGAGTTCATTAAAGAGGTCGTAGTGTCAAATAAGGTATGACTCAGGTGGAGCAAGACGGATCAAAAACCTCCATTTATGTTGTCTTATGTTGTTGATTGTTTAATGTTGTTTTTAGTTCTGAAAACAATTTCCACCACCCAATATTAAGCACCTCCAAAAAAAACCCATATAAACTTGCTGTTAAAGGGTAGGGTGTTAAAAGGATGTATTTTTTATTCTATACGAGAAACAGTAGCATCCGTTTTTTTATAATATATATGGAGGAACATATTTTTATTGCTCATTGTTTTTTCTCCAATCTTTATTCGTATACACAGTTTCCTTTGATATCAAACAGTGTACCGTATTCATGTTGCCCTGCTATTACTGAACAAAAAAGACAAAAAGAAAATCTTTGTAACATGGAAATAAATTCTGGATTGTTTTATAATGTTGTGTCTTAGTTTCGGATTTCTTTTAACAAAAAAACATTAAAAACCTTTAGTTTTATTGTTTGATTGCTTTTTTTCATTTCTGTGATGTACGAAAAATCTTTCGGGTTTCTTTTGTAAGAGAACTTTCATCTCTGTAATCAATCAACTAGCAGCCATAGAACACATATTTCAGCAAAACCATACCGTATAATACTTCCATGGGACGGTTTAACATTACATGAGTAAAAATCTATTCGCCATTAGTTTTACTGTAGGAGCTGGGTTAGGTTGAGTATGCACTTTTGAGTATACTTTGTTTGACTTCTCAAAACACATTACCTAGGGGTAAGAAAAAGTTGGTGCCGTTAGTTGCCTCATAGTCCATTGTCGGCCATATTGAATTAAGGATGCCATCTGAAACATATTTGGGCTCAAGCAGAATCAAAATAGAAATTTAACAAATATAATCATGCTATACATCTTTCGATGTAGAATATAACGGTGATTAAAATCTAGAATAGGAAACAGGGGTCCAAATTTAGCTCAGAAAAAGTTGTTAGTCTATTATGCCTAGAGGGTCAGATGGGCTGTCCATGAGTTGGGCGGGGGGATATTGCCCCCTCTATAACTCCGGAATGGTGAGAACTTGGCACAGTTATACCTCAGTTAGAAATGAAATTGCTGGCGCCAATTATTATTTTATGACGTCATCATTTCGTCGGTGACGTCACTTTATATGTCGAAATCCACGGAAAATGTGTATCTTACTTAAAATCGTATAAAATCCAATATAATTAAGTTTTCAAAGTTCTGTTTTCGGCAGAGTCTATAATGTTGAAGTTTCTTACGATTTTCAGGTATCATAACCACCTTGAACCAGCTTGAACATTATGTAAGACTACAGTGGATATATAACTATTATTGTGTTGATCATATGATTAATATATATTTTAAGCAATGTAAAGCCATGCAGTTGCGGATCCAGAACAAGATTTTACCTTATAGCATAGTCATGAACGGCGACTTTTATTTGTTTAACACTTGATCATCAGCCATTAGCCCATTTACGCTTAGGAATTTATACGTGAGGGAGGAATAACAGTTTTAGTAGTCAATAAGTTTATTGCCTAACTTCCACCTGCTCTGCAAAGCGCGCTGACAAAGCAGAAGTTTGTTCTGAGTATTTAAAATGCGTTTCAGACGCCATCTTTAATTCCATATGGCCGACAATTGACCACAAGGCAACTTACGGCACCAACTTTTTTTTGACCCCTTTTGATGTGTTTTGAGAAAATTAAGTCAAACAAAGTATACTCGAAAGTGCATACTCAACCTAACCCAGCTCCTACAGTATTTAGGATCATCCAGAGTTTAATCAGTCCCACATATGGATTAAACTATTATTTGCTAAATCGAGCATTAGATCAGATGGAAACCAGTCCAAATTAATAAAAAATCAAATCTGATTGGTTAATGCCAAATTAAACCTGCGACTTAGGAATAACTGCCACTGTACAAAAAATGATGTTTTACATTAAGGATTTTACTATACCACCTGTGGCAATCTCTGGAGTAAAACTGCAGTTTGTTTGATAAAATCATTAAATGATAACATAGTTTTCCATGCAGTGTGTACCCCGAAATATATAGTTCTTTTATTTCTATATTTTAGCACTAGCAATCATGTAGTCATCTTTACTTTCTACGGTGAGTTCTTTGTTTACTATGGTATATACGGAGGCTTGTGTTTCGCTGAAATTGGAGGTGGACGTGTCACTTGGTGGGTATGTAATGGAGACCGCATTTTACGATCAATTTGATTGTAATTGCTCTCTCCGTGCGAAAATATTGTATTATTATCCCTTTTGTGTCCAGTAGGTTACAGCAACATTAACGTTAGTTTATCCTGGTCTACTTTGGATTTCTTATACTTATTAAAAGGAGAGCTATTGCGCAAAGAGTCCACAAATTCGTTCCCAGACGTATCAATGTTCGTACATAAGAATACTTAGTTTGCACAAAGATACTCTTTCTGCTATTATAATGGTATGATTTGCGATAAAGATTTTGCGTGATGATCTTTCATCCTTACTAGCATTGCAATATGTATATTGTTAAAGTCAAAGGCATCTAGACGGCGACAACACAGTTAGGCTAGCCCACTTACAAGCGATTTAAACAAAAAAGTGCGTCGACAAAATTTCGTCTAAAACAAGTCTACCTCCTGTTCCAGATTGTCTCACCAAACCAACCCTTTATTTTTCAATTTTGAGGAGAATGGTCAGAAGAACTTCCTTCAATACCTTGACTGAAGTTATATTATTTATACAATCAATAAACAATTTATTGTCAATGAAATACTTTACAAATAAATATAGTTGCTTTCTCCAGTTCCTAACTATTCCAAAGATCTCCTACCAAATCTTGACAATTTTAACAATATTTTCTAACAGATGTTTTTGCGGATGAGAATGCCCTTGATTTCATTTACTGGCAACAGCCCGACATAAATCTTTTTTATATAACAAAATACTATACATCCTTGGTAGATGTAGTTACCACCCTTTGAATATCAGATACTTGCTAAGATTAAATAAACTTAATGGACTGACTGGATAGAAATCGGCTCACCCTGTGCTTCTATTTTTTGTCTTAAACATAAGAAGAAATATTCTTTTGTGTTTCTCTGTGGTAGAAATATGATAACAAATACTTTATAACTATACTGAAATAAAAAATGAACCATAATGGTAGTATATACACTATAAAATATCAAGATTCTTTTGTTGTAGTAAGTGCTGGACACTGTATACAACCCAATACAATTAGTAAGAATAACAACCATGAGTATTGATGCAACACCTAACACTCTTGTTTCTTTCAGATTAACTGGTAAATGTCTGCCACGAAATGCTTGTATTATACTCACACATAGTAAGCTGATAAAATAAATGAAATGGGATATAATACTATCTGCATTACCACAATAACGTTCTCGATATTTTTCTGATTCTGATATGAACATCTTCACTTGAGAACGTTCAACTTCGTTTGTAACTACGAAAAGTGCCAAACCAAGGAGAACACATACAACCATAAGTAATTTTTCTATAAATTTGACACGCTGTAATTTTTTCAATGTCATTTTATGTGTTGCCTTTAAGATCTTCACAAGTGTATGCAATCTTATAATAG
>JAUCNQ010151446.1:0-16427 GCA_032352715.1 Bougainvillia muscus | reverse complement strand
GTAACGGCAAATATGGCAGCTATGAGTGAGCTGGTAATTTTGCGTAAAAATAATGGTTTTGCGTAAGGTGAGTGAATTATTGTGTCTAAAAATAAATTGCTAAAAAAATTGATACAAACTAAAGATTCAACATTTTTTATGGAAGCTCATAATGCATTAAGTGCAAAAATAGCCGAAGAAAATGGTTTTGAAGCTATATGGGCTTCAGGGTTAACTATGTCAGCTTCAATGGGGTTATCCGACAGGAATGAAGCAACACTAACACAGATACTTAACATAGTAGAATGTATGTCAGATCATGTGGACATACCAATAATTATGGACGGAGATACTGGATATGGTAATTTCAATAATGTCAGACGTTTAATAAAAAAATTAGAGCAACTTAATGTTTCTGGGGTAGTTGTTGAAGATAAGCTGTTTCCTAAATTAAACTCATTTATAGGAAGAAAGCAACCATTAGCAGATATCGATGAGTTTTGCGGTAAAATTAAGGCAGCAAAAGACACTCAAAAAGATCCAAACTTTTGTGTGATAGCAAGGATAGAAGCCCTTATATCAGAAAGAGGACAAGATGAAGCTATAAAACGCGCAGAACATTATTTTGATGCTGGATCAGATGCTATCTTGATACATTCTAAATTAGATAATGCATCAGAAGTTTTAGAATTCGCTAAAAGATGGAATCAAAAATGCCCTGTCTTTGTTGTTCCAACAACTTACTACAATACTCCAGTCAAAAATTTTTCTGATCACGGTGTATACAATGTTATTTGGGCAAATCATAGCCTAAGATCAGCTATTACAAGCATGAAGAATATTACAATGACTATACACGAGCAGCAATCTGTTATGGATATAGAGCATAAAGTAGCTAGTTTGAATGATATATTTTCACTAACTAACGAGTTTGAAGTACAGGCTGCAGAGAAAAAATACTTACCTAAAAAAAATAATGTTTAGTTAAATCAAAGATCTTATGAGTTATGCAAAAATTTTTATTGATGAATTAGTCAAGCATGGTATTAAATCATTTAGTGGTGTTCCATGCTCATTTATGAACCCTTTATTTTATGAAATATCTGCAAGGCCTGACACACGCTATCTAACAGCTTCAAGTGAAGGTGAAGCTCTAGCTATTGCTTCAGGAGGGTGGTTAGGGGGTAAAAAATATGCAATCATGTGTCAAAATTCTGGTTTGGGCAATATGGTTAATCCACTTACTTCTCTTAACGCTACTTTTTTAATCCCAGTATTATTATTAATTTCACATAGAGGATTTAAAGGAGTTGTTGACGAACCCCAACATCAACTCATGGGATCAATTACAACTGATTTGCTTGATTTACTCAAAATTGAATGGACATACCTCCCAGAAAACTTTGAAGATATATCACGCTGCCTTGAACATGCCACAAAGAAAATGCAAGAAACTAACCTTCCCTATGCAATCTTAGTTAAAAAAGACTCTTTTAGTCAGAAGAATACTGATTCAAAAAAAAGCGTTGAATATAATGCAAATTGTTTGCAAACACAAAGTACCTTGACAAGGTTTTCTGTCCTAAAAGCGATTTTAGATCATGTGCCTGATAATAATCCTATCATAGCAACCACGGGCAAAACAGGGAGAGAGCTTTACGCTCTAAAAGATAGTAAGAATCATTTTTATTGTGTTGGATCTATGGGATACGCCAATTCTATAGCAACTGGTTTAGCATTATCTCTTAAACAAGAAATAAGAGTATTTGTTCTTGATGGTGATGGTGCCGCTCTAATGCATTTAGGAAATCTAGCTACTATAGGGGCGTCAAAAGTCAAAAACTTAGTTCATATAATATTTGATAATGGGAGTTACAACTCAACCGGTGGACAATCTACTGCATCAGCGACTACAAATTTTGTGAATGTCGCAAAAAGTACTGGATATGAGGACGCGGTTAGCTTTTCACGCCTAGAAGAATTTACAAATTATATTAATAACTTAAAAGAAAAAAATGGACCAATATTGATCCATGTTAAAATCAAACCTTGCAGTATAAAGGATTTAGGTAGACCTACTGTCAAACCATTTGAAGTCGCCAGAAGATTGCTTGACTTTGTAAAAGAATTAAATAGCTAAAAACATAAGTATAAAAATGAAATTAGATAAACACCCAGAACTCAATAAACACCTAAAAGAAATTGATATTTATGCTTCTAAAAATATTTCTTCTGAAGCTAAAAAAAATCCTCAAATAATAAATTTGAGCTTTGGTGAGCCACAATTTGGTCCTCCAGAATATTTGCTTTCGGGAATCGAACAAGATTTAACTATAAATAATTTTTTAGATTCCGCTAAAAGATATGAAAACCCTAAAGGCTGCTTAAAGCTGAGAGAAGCAATAGCTTCATGGTATGTAAAAAATTACAACATTAAAGTGGATCCAGCAACTCAAATAATGATTACCCATGGGGGGGTGGAAGCTATTTCTCTTGCTATATTATGTACTAGTAATGTTGGAGATACTATCACGATAACCGACCCAACGTATATGCTTTACCAAAGAACTCTCAAAGCGTTAAATAGAAATCACTCTATATTAACTCGCCCTCCTGCAGAATATGAATATACAAAAACACTCTCTAGATTAGATAACTCTGATTCTATACAACATTCTAAAGCAATTATTATTAACTCGCCTGAAAACCCTACCGGCTACGTGATAGAAAAAGAAGAATGGAAATCAATTGCTAAGTATGCTTACGAAAAAAACTTATGGGTAATTCACGATGAAGTGTACGATACTATGTCTTTAAAACGTCAACATATTCCTTGTATTGCAGTTGATGAAATCAGAAATCGTTCAATAATAATTAATAGTTTTTCGAAAAAGTTTGGCCTGCCTGGACTCCGCATTGGCTGGATGATAGCAAATAAAGAAGTAATAGATTTAGCAAGTAAATTACATGATTACTTATATTTGGGAGTTAATATACAATACGAAAAAATTGCCACTAGAATATTAAGCGATAAGAACATCGATACTTGGCTATCTAAAATAGCTAATGATCTCAGCAAAAAAGCTGATAAAGTCATATCGCAATTGGGTGAAGAGGAAGGTTTTAATTGGTTGCGTTATCCATCCGGTGCAATGTTTTTGTTCCCGAATGTTAAAAAACTATATACGAAAATTCCAGCATCTTATAAACAAAGTAACTTGCAAGTAGGAGAGTCCGTAGCAAAATACTTGTTTAAAGAAAAACAAATAGCAGTTGTTCCTGGAGGCGTATATGGAGCTAATAGTGAAGATTATATAAGGATGGTCCTATGTACTCCAGATAATGATTTAGATTTAGCAATAAGCAGACTTAAATCATGAGGAATGATATTTATGAATATATTTGAAAAACAGAATAGCTTTATAGAGAAAGGCTTCATCCAGCTAGAAAAAGCATTTGATTCTAATGAGTTAAGGGCTATCAATAATGAATATAATTGTCTTATTGAGCAGGCACAGGCAATTCTATTATACACTTATAAAAATAAAATATCATTGGGAGAGTGTTATTCTCAAAATTACAATAAATTAATAGTAGTACCTGAGCTCCAAAACTCTTTAAAAATATGCAGATTTGAATATATCTCTTCCTGTTCTAAAATATTACAAAACATTGTAACGACTAAACTTCAAAATATAATTAGTGAAGTTATGCAGGAACCTTTTATTCTTTTTAAAGATAAATGTAATGTAAAAGAAGCAGGAGGAGGAGCTTTTCCACCACATCAAGACATAATCGCCTATAGTAAATTTAAACCAAAATTTCATATTACTGCAGCTTTAATAATTGATAACTCAAACATAGAAAACGGATGCCTAGAAATGGCAACGAACTACAATGAAATTAAAGTACCAGATAATAAAATATTTAGAGCATATAATAGAGATTTTCCAATATTAGATTTTACTAAGGATGGAAAAAATAATGGCAATATTAGCAGCTCAATTTCTCAGAAATTGAATTGGCTGCCGATAGAAAGCCAAGCTGGTAACGTAATATTATTTAATTCATACATTCCTCATCGTTCAAAAAAGAATAAGTCTTTAAAGCAAAGAAGAAATTTATTTTTTACTTTTAATCACTTTTCAGATGGAGATTTTTATCAAAAATATTACAAAACAAAAAGAGAGAATTTTAATAACCCTATATTTCATATTGCAACACCAACAAATCACAGCAGTACTACAAGTTAATATGGTAAATGTTTATGCATAAAAAAAATATAAAATTATTTACACCAGGACCACTAAATACATCTCCTTTAGTTAAGTCTGCTATGAACTATGATATTGGAAGTCGTACAATAGCTACAACTCAACTTACACAAGAGATTAATAAAGGAATTATAAATATTGCACAGTGTGGAACAGATTACGAGTGCGTTTTGCTGCAAGGAAGTGGCACATATGCTTTAGAAGCAATTATATCTTCACTTATAAGTAAAAATGATTCAATCTTAGTAATTTCAAATGGAATATACGGCGAAAGAATCGCTGAAATTTGTTCAATTCATAACATAAACTATCATGAACTAAAAATGGATTGGCTTAGCTCGATTTCTATTCAGCGAATAAGGAGTTTTTTACTTAAAAACCTTCAGATAAACCACATCGCAGTTGTGCAATACGAAACTACAGTTGGAGTATTAAATGATATTTATTCATTAACTACTATAGCTGAAGAATTTAAATGCAAAGTTTTAGTTGACGCTATGAGTTCATTCGGAGCACTTCCTTTAAACTATACAAGTAAATCTCTAATCGCAATAGCAGCTTCAGCAAATAAATGTCTTCATAGCGTACCAGGGGTTAGTTTTGTTCTCGTTAAACGCAATGAACTAATAAATAAGAATTTTTCTAGAACTTTAAGTCTCGATTTATGCAAACAATGGAAAGAATTTGAAATTAGTGGACAGTGGAGATTTACTCCCCCTACACACGTATTATCTGCATTGAGAGAAGCAATCCGTGAACATCAAAATTCTGGTGGCCAAAAGGCTAAATATAAAAAATATACTAATTTAACAAATATTCTTATCTACAGCTTATCAAAGTTAAATATTCATCCAGTTGTAAAAACAAATTACAGAGCTCCAATTATAACCACATTTAGGATAAGCGATGAATATTCAATTGCCGCTAAAACGTTAATGGATAAGCTTTATACCATGAATTTAGTGATCTATTCAACTAAACTGCCCGATATAAAAACCTTTAGGATAGGTTGTATTGGAGAAATAAACGAAACAGATATAAAAAATCTAACTGGATGCATAAAAAAAATACTATTACTATCTCACAATATTAATAATACGAAATAATAAAAGTTACTATGGTTCTTAACATTGCAATAACAGCTTCATTTATTAATAACTCAGAAACCCCAATTAGGGAGAATTATTTAATTAACTATTTTAAAGAATTAACTACAAGAAAAAACTATCTGAGATTCTATATTTTGAATTGGTGGAGTATAGAGTCTAATGGGACTGCAGAAGTATATGATATATTAAATAATAAAATTATCAAAGAGTTTCAAATAACTTTGTTTAATTTAATACATGTATTCAGGCTTGGTTACCCACCTAAAAAAGAATTACCACTAAAAGACAAATGGAATATATTTAAATCAAAACTAGATATTTTGTCCTCAGCTAAAGTTAGATGCGTTAATCCCATTGAAACTTTACATTATCAAACAAATAAGGAGTATTTATTATACCTACACAGAATAAAATTTCCAATAATACCATCAGTAAAAGTACCCTCATCAATAAGCTATAAAGAGTTAATTAAAGAATATAAAAACTACTTTGAAATAGTAAAACCTTACAATGGTGAATGCGGAAAATTAGTGAATAAAATAAGCAATTTAATTCCTAAAGATTTAGATGAATATCGTATTCAAAGCACTCATATACTATTGCAACCTTTTATACCAGAAATACAATACGGCGAGATCTCTATCGTATATGCACAAGGAGAGGTTTTTAGTGCAGCAATAAAAACTCCTAAAAGAGGAGGTTTTAAAACAAATGGAGCTCATGTAGAAGCTACAAGCAAAAAATACTCTCCATCTTCTAAAGAAATCAACTTAGGCCTAAAACTATTGGATGTCTTTCCAAAAAAATTAGAAATTTTTAGATTAGATTACGTAATATCTAATAGCAAGCCTCTAGTTATGGAAATTGAGGTTATCGACCCCCATTACTATGTACCTTTTAATCAGACTAGCGCAGATAAATTATCAAGATTTTATGTTAAATTTCTTAACAACGGTAATAGCACATGAATAAACTGTTAACTCAAATTCAGCCTCACCCATCAAAAAAAATATCTGATATGATAAGAGGTAAAAAAGGGTATATTAACATGACAATTGGTATGCCTTACTTTCAACCTCCTACAGAGCTTTTATACGCTCTAAATGAAATTGTAACTAATAATAAAAATCATATAAATAGGTACGCCGATTCAAAAGGGCTTTTAGCACTACGAACATCGATTTCTAATAGATATAATTATAAATATGGAATCAAACCAGAAGCAGACAAACATATACTTATTACCAATGGATGTGCTGAAGCAATTTGGCTGACCATATTTACCTCTACTAACTTTGGTGATGAAATTATAATCCCCAATCCTTGCTATATGTTATATGAAGCAATAATTACATCTTTAGGACGTAAAGCTGTAAAAATTGATACATCAAAAAACCAATTTAAACTAGACTCCAAATCCATTATTGACAAAATCACTTCTAAAACCAAATTAATTATTATAAATACTCCTTGTAACCCTACTGGATCGGTTTATTCCTTGGAAACGCTAAAAAAAATACATGACATAGCTGTTCAAAAAAATATTTATATAATGCATGATGAGGTTTTCGATGATTTTGTCTATACAAAACTACAACATATATCTTTGCTCTCTATATCACACGATATGCAAAATGTCATATCCGTCAATAGCTTTTCGAAAAGACTAGGTATAACAGGCTGGAGACTTGGCTGGATGGTAGCACCAGAAGACTTCATTATTCAAGCAACCAAAGCGCACACTTTCAATTGCTTGGCAGTAAATTCTTTAATCCAAGAAGCATTAGCTCAAACGATGAACAAGGAATCAATACTAAAAAATACACAAAATAATGCTCTTCAGTTACACAAGAATATAAATCAATTTTACCTTGAACTACAAAAAATAGACTGGATAAAAATTACTAAAGCTCCAAATGCTGGAATGTATATATTCCCTGATATAACAAAATTATATAAGAAGATTCCAAACATATATAAGAACAATTCTAAAAGCGAATCAGTAACAAACTTTCTTTTAAACACATGTAAGATCGCCGTTGTGCCAGGAACGGCTTTTGGTTCAGCTGGAGAAGGATATATTAGAATATCAGTTGCAGGGTCTCAACTAGATTTAAAGGAGGCGGCAAACAGACTAAAAACGCTTAGATTATCATGAAAAAAAACCTAGTTACTAATATAGATTTAAATAAGCAAAGCACTCTTTTGAACTGCTCGGCTCCAGTGTGGAAATCTTTTGCTTATATAGCAAATAAATTTCCCAAAAGAATTGCAATGGAAACAAAAGACTCTAAAACCAGTTATCATGAATTATATGTTAATGCTAATCAACTAGCTATTTATCTTCATTCAAAAAATATTAAGAAAATAGCACTTATATTTGATTGTAGTGATGAGATGATTGCCACTATGTTAGCGTGTTTAAAAAATAATATTACTTACATCCCTCTCTCCCCTAATATACCATCAAATCGTTTGATTGATATTGTCATAAACAGCGGGGTGGCACATATTTTAGCGGATTTATCTAATGAAAAATTAATGTTTAAAATTAGTAGTAAATTAAATTTAGAAAGTCTAAATTTTGAGAGCGTTAGACGAAACAGATTAACTCAAATAGAAGATAAAAGTTATATACCAAACATAACAAAACGGCCAGCATACATTTTATATACATCTGGATCAACTGGTGATCCCAAAGGAGTAATACAGTCGCAACATAACATTTTAAGACATATACAAAACTATTCGCGATCATTAGGAATAAATGAAAATGACAATCTAAGTTTACTCTCTTCCTATGCTACTGACGCATCAATAATGGACATATACTCTTCACTACTCAATGGCGCCACTCTCTTTCCTATTGATATTAAAAATGAGCCACCGGAAAATATACTATTATTTTTGGCTAAAAAAAATATAACAATATTACATATTGTTCCTACATTATTCCGTAATTTAATGGAATTTACCAGTGATAATATCTTCTTAAAAAAAGCTAGGTTCATCGTATTAGGAGGAGAACCAGTTAATAAACAAGATATCAAAATATTTAACCAAAAATTTTGTAAAAATACGATATTAGTTAATGGTTATGGACCCACAGAATGCACCGTGGCTTTTCAATTCTTTATTAAAAATCAATCTTATACTAGTAAATTAATCCCTATTGGAAAACCTTTAAAAGGTATAAATTTTTTTCTTAGAAATGTAGATAAAGTAAGTAAAGTTGGAGAAATAGTATTGCAAGGCAAAGGAGTTGCCTATGGATACTGGAATAACCAATATCTCACTGACAAATCTTTTAAAATCTCTACTAAAACAGGGGTTAATACTTTTTATACTGGTGATTACGGATACAAAGATAGTGATGGTAATCTCGTGTATGTAGGGAGGCAAGACAGTCAAATTAAAATTAATGGAAACAAAGTGTCCTTGCCGGAATTAGAATCCTTTCTACTCACTTTAAGTACAATAGAAAATGCTGCAGTAATCGACATAAAGAAAGGTAATAATATTGCAATAGTGGTTTACATTACATGTAAGAAAAATCATATTTTTTGTTTGAAAATTAGAAAGCAACTCGAATTAAATTTTCCAAGCTACATGCTACCTTTAGATATTATTACCCTAGATAAATTACCTTTAACATTGAGCGGCAAAATTAATCGAGTCAAATTAAAAAAACAATATAGATCTAGCTCCATAGAAAATAAGCTCCTAGCAAAAAGCCCAATACAAAAGCAAATAATAACAATTTACCAAAAAGTTTTAAATCAGCAAGATTTATCTATAGACAAGTCTATGATTGAACTTGGAGGAAATTCACTCATGATGTTAAAAGTTATAATGTATTTACAAAGAATATTCGAAATCGATATCTCTCTCAATAAAGTAAGTGTGAATTCAACTATTTTAGATATCGAAAAATTTATAAACCGAGAAAGCTTTATTAAGGCTAAAAAAGAAAAATCTACCTATCTAGAAAAAAACTTCTTCTCACTTTCACAGCTACAATTACGCTATTGGCACAGAATTAAAGGGGGTTTATCGAGTAGCGCATTAAACATTGCCTACTCTGTGCAAATAGATGGAAATTTCAACCTAAATAAATTTTGCTCATTACTAGAAGAAATTCTCTTGAGACACAAGGTTTTTCGAACTTATTTCATTGAAAGAAATGGAATTCCTTATCAATCTATAGGAAAAAAATTAAAGTTTAAACCAAAAATATGGGATTTAGAACAAGTGGATTTCTCATATCAACAAAAACTAATAAAGACTCGAAAGCAAACATTATTAAAACACCCTTTTGACCTTTTAAAAGGCAATTTATACAATATAGAGTTTATAAGAATAAACCAATATAAGTACATAATGTTGTATGTGTTTCACCATTTAATAATTGATGGATGGTCAAATAGAATATTTCTCAAAGAAATATTTAGTACCTATAAACTCTCCGCTGCAAAAACTGATCTAGCACCTAAAGCTAAGATTAATGAATATCAAAATTATGTATATTTAGAACAAAAAAAGATTAAATTATTAAATGATAAAAAAATAGATTACTGGAGAACCCTTCTTCCCAGCTATATAGATTTCAATAGTAAAGAAAAAATTGAACCTAATAGTCAAAAAGGAGCCGTTTATAAATACATACCAAATAAAGAATTCGTAAAAAATCTAAAAAGCTTTGCTATTGAGAATAATATTAGCTTATTTATCATTTACTTATCACTATTTAAGCTTACTTTATACCTACAAAATAAAGTTACAAAGTTATTCACAACAACAGATATAACTGAAAGAGATAACTATCAGTTTGAATTCACTATAGGATTATTTACTAATATTCTTATTATTCCAGTAACCCTTATAGAAAACAAATCGATTAAACAAAATATTAAAAAAATTTTCAAAGCATATAATCTCTGCTTTGAAAATAGAGTTCCTTTCTCAACTCTTATGAATGAAATATCTCTAGGAAACCTAAGATATTATGATAAATTTTTCCCAAATGTATTCATTTTTCAAAATGAATACTATGATCTTGAACAATTAAATGGAATTAAAGTTACTCATTCCGAATTACTTAACTTAAATATGTCTCGAGACCTTATATTTGAGGTAGTATGTGAGGATTCTTTATTTATAAATATTTACTACAAAATTAATAATCATGACTCTTCTGAGATACATAAATTCGCTAAAATCTATGAAAACCTCATGAATATAATTTATACAAAATCTTCTATAAAATTATCCGAGCTAAATAATCTAGAACAACTAAGATGATTATCTGAATGTCTAAAATATTATTAGTATATGTATCAAAAAATAAAACTCCATACCTTGAAGCAATTTCATTGGGTATGTTAGAGGAAATGCAAAAAATTATAAATGATTTAGGACATGTAGCACTTATTGCTGAATATAAACCAGACACTATCATCTCTCTTTTAAATAAAATGAGCCCTGATATTATTTTTAATATGACCTACGGTTATGTGTGTAAAAAAAATAATATTAACGAAAATCAGCCAGATACACTTGAACGAATGGAGTCTTATAAAAATTGTACAATATTGGGTTCAAACTCAAAAATCCAGAGATTAGCGCAAGACAAAGCACTCTCCTCTCAATTTCTAACCAGCAAAGGATTCAATCTTCCATTACAATTTAATATTGATAATTTATGCAATTTGCCAAATAATCAAAAACTACTTATTAAACCAAGGTTTGGTGCATGTCACAGAGATATAACATTACTTTATCCTTCTGAAATCATTATTCAAAAAAATATCAACCAATTAATTATACAAGAATATATTGAAGGTAAAGAATTCTCAGTTGGAATTGTTGAAATCAACGGAAAAGCAATGGCTTTACCTCCTTTAGAAATTATCTTTAATCAGAACGAAACAAATCATGTTCTAGGCCTAAATAAAATGAAATTTTCTTTCAAAATTAATACAAATGATGACTTTAAATTACAATCTCTATCCCAACAAATTTTTATAATGTTGAATTTAAGACATTATGCAAGAATTGACTACCGAATTAAAAATGGTACTCCGATATGTATTGATATCAACACTCTACCAAATCTAAATAAATCTAGAAGTTTCTTACCCATAATTGCTCGTCTATCAGGCCTAAATTATAAATCTTTTATTAATATTTTAGTGAGGTCAGCGACGCATGGATAATAATATAGCATTAAAAGTAACCGAACTTACAAAACAATTTTCAGATAATATAGTAGTATTTAATAATTTAAACTTTACTATTTATAAAGGTGATTTCATTGGTTTAATCGGCCCAAATGGAAAAGGAAAATCTACTTTCGTAAAAATTATAACTACACTAACAAAAAAAACTTCCGGTAAAATCTATATTTACGGCTTGGATCTTGATACCAATAAGAATGAAATTAAAAAATTAATAGGATACGTTCCCCAAGAGTTTAATTTTAGTATAGCAGAACCAGTCTGGCAAATATTGTTAAACCAAGGAGGATATCATGGCTTGTGCTCAAGCAAGACAAAAGAATTAACAGAATACTATCTCAAAAAAGTTAATTTATGGGACAAACGTTATACAAAAGCTGGCAAACTATCGGGCGGTATGAAACGTAGATTAATGATAGTTAGAGCATTAATCACAACACCAAAATTATTAGTACTAGATGAACCAACGACTGGGATAGACAAACAAAATAGAATAATTATTTGGAATATTCTAAAACAACTAAATAGTGAAGGAACAACTATAATATTGGTCTCACATTTTTCTGATGAAATAGAAAAGCTATGCAGAACCTATCTATCGTTCAACAATAGTCAATCAATAATAACACTCAATAAAATTTATGAAATCTGAATATACGCTGAGAATAAAAAACACATTTATTCCATTATGCACACTTATAAAAAAAGAAATAAATCGTTTTTGTAGAATATGGGTGCAGACGTTAATACCTCCAATAATAACAGCTAATATCTATTTATATACTATTGGTTATTTATTAGGTAAGCACGTTGGTCCCGTAGATAATATTAGCTATGTAAACTATATAGCACCTGGTCTTATTATGATGTCAGTGATAAATAACTCTTATAATAATAGTTCTTTTTCATTTTTTAATGCGCGCATTCAGAAAAATATAGAAGAACTCCTAACCTCACCCATTTCAAATGCTGCTATAATTCTTGGCTATACTATAGGAGGCGCTCTTCGTGGAGCTATCACTGGTCTTCTAGTACTATCATCATGCATGACTATAAAAGATTTTGATGTCACAAATATATTTTTAACCATTATTAGTATTATTTCATGCGCAACATTATTCTCATTGCTAGGAATCACCAATGCATTACTAGCTAAAACATACGATGGTATAACTTTTGTTCCAAATTATATTCTATCACCTTTTATATACCTAGGAGGTGTGTTCTATCCAATATCATTAATCGAAGATAAAACTATACAATCTTTTCTAAAATTTAACCCTATAGTTTATTTATCAAATACATTTAGGGCTAGTATATTAGATTTACCTTATGAAGCACTAAATACAACTGTTCTAGTCTTATTTATAAGCACGGTTATGCTTTTTCTTTTGAATACTCTAATAATATCGAACAACGAAAATATTGCACTCTAACTTTTACATAAATTGGTAAATAAATTTATTATGAAAATCAAAGGATCATACATGAAAATTGGAGATGAAATTCTCTACTGGAAGTATAAAGATGGGCCATACCCCGTGCACAACGTAACAACAAATTTACCTAATGATTCTTTTATTCCCGTAAAGCTTGCCGCTGAACCAGCTAATGATAGAGTAATATCAACTAATCAAGAACTATATGATTATATTCTAAATAGTGAAATTCTATCAAATTGGTCTCCTTTTGTATTTTTTCCAACAACTCTTGCGGCTGGACTTAAAAATTATAAAATTATTGACGCTCAAATGACTGGAGGCAGGTGTTTTATGCCTTCAAAACAAGCATCAGAGATTTTAGGTTTGCCCTATAAAATATATCTCAACCTTGATAAAATTGGTTGGGGCAAAGGACTACTTGAATTAAGACTAGAAATAAAAGGAGCCGGAACAATATTTAAAAGGACAAAAATATACAGAACAAGATTTGAAAAAATCTTACAAACAAATCTAGAAATGAATAATTTATTTGAAGTTGGAAAAATAGGACAATTTCAACATACAATTCTGAGTTCGATGGCTGATTTTTTAAATAGAAACATGGGGGGGCAAAGTGAAAAATTTGCTAAGCATTCTATTCAGGCTTCTAGTGCATTATTAAACAAATCTACAATTAAATTTGTTCCAAGTTGGATGGCCATTTCATACTCCGATCAGTCTATGAACAACCAAAAAATGCTAAACTCAGCATTACCAAAAAATATTCCATTATATGACGGGGTAAGTGCTAACGAAATTAGATTTACACCGAGTACAGTTAGGGCGCTATATTTTGATAACGCCTCAAGCGACAATCAATTAAGAATGCTAATATCAAGAGTATCTAAGAGTAAAACTGAGCTTAATGAAACATTAGAAAATATAATAGAAGACGCTAAAAAATATCTTGAATTAATTTCTCATACCTCTCAGAAAATTCAAGGTGATAAAATTGCTTGGATAAAGATAGGTGATATACATGAGAAATTTGTAAAAGACTCTAAGGGACAATATAAAGAAGCATATGAATATAGACAACAGAAATTCTCTTGGGTGCTAGCAAAAGATGAAGTAATTGTAAGAAAAGTTGGTAAATTTTATACCGACATGGAAAGCTATCATGGAAAAGATATTGGATATATAAGTAAAAATATGGATGATCTTCTATTTCACCACGAACTATATATATTAAATGTTCTGAGAGATCACATACGAATATGTACTAAATTTTCTGTTGCAATTGATCTAATCTCCGAAGAACATATTAGCTTTGCTAAAAGACAACTCATTGGTAAAACAACTATTGATAAAATTATTAATTCTATCAATAGCTCTGCTAATTTAAATATAAAAATCGACTTTAACAAGGTATATGTCAGAATTTTTTATGAGCAACTAAATATAAAACACACCTACATAATAAACCGTAAAGAAATAGCAGAGCCATACTAATAATTATATATTTAACAAAATAGAGACTAAACTTATGACAACTCTTTTTAAATCTTGTATGCAAAGTAGTATTCATGAAACTTTAAATATAATAAACAAGTTAAAATCTCCTGTAGTTAGAAGTTGCCATATTGGTAATAACACCTCTAATAATTGGGGTTTATTAGCTCTATCTAAAAATATTCACTTAGTCCAGTACGACCACACATCATATGGACTAGATGAAAATTGTGCACCATGGCTAGTACTAGGTGACGATGGAATAATTGAAAAATGTTATGACCATATTGGTGCAGAGAATATAAAATATTCAGGAATCCATATAAACAATTACTTGAAAAGCATTGGAAATAACCAATATTCTCAATTTCTAAATTACGGTTTGTTTGCTAAATACAATAATACTGATTTAATTAACTATCACTATTGCATCGCAAATCAGCTCAGCAATCAAATCAACCAAAGTAATATTTCTTTTGACTCAAAAGAAATATTACTTATGAAAAAAACTATAGAAGCTATAATTAGAAAATTCATTAAATTAAGAAAACTACATCTAATTTTTGATCGCTGGGTTAAAAAAAGCAAAAAAAGTTATATAATTATGCAAAAACTTGGTAAAATAAATTATTTTACCAATGATTTAATAGAGATTTACAGTAACAATAAGGCAAAAATATTTTCTGGAACTATTGATAATTTATGTATACAATTTTTCGAAAGCTTACAAAGCTTACATAACAGAATTATTTATGCAAAACCTATAGATCAAATTAGTTACCCCTGGTTAAGTTTAAAATTTAGCTATCTCGTTTCTACTATAAAAGAATCTAATATAAATAAAGATCAAAAAACTTTTTGGCATGCTGGCGGCTCTTCAAGTCAATATTATATTAATGACTCTAATTTTATAAAAGAAACAAATTATCTAATCTCAATTTTAATTGATAATAAATTTCTACCGCAAGATACACGTATAAATTTAATACCTAGCTTTTGCTGCCAACTTTTTGCTACCAATTCTATGTCTTTAAAAATTCTTGAAGAACTAATATTTGTTTGGTCAATCTACATAGATAAAAACAGGAGATTTATAAATAACATTATATCTTTACTAGCAAAAGTTGATCACCCACAAAATACGATCAAAACAGCCTTTAGAAATATAGATTATAAAATTATTTTTCAGCTTAAACAATTAATGTTAAAATTTAATGAGCGTGATATAAACAAACTACCAATAGCTCATATAACTAACAACTCAAGCGAATCATATAATAAATATGGTATAGCCCAGCATAATCTTACTAACGAAAAAATACTTGTTCCAAATAACTTTATTAACCTTACCTGGGGAGAAGCTGAATTACTTATAAAAATCTTAGCTGAAATAGTGATAAATGATTACGGATAAAAGTTACAGACTATTGGGTCTAATTACAGAAACGGGACAAATTGTCCATCAAACAGGAGTCAATCATATTCTTTGATACTGTATTGAGGATCAAGAAGAATTATACTAATTTATAAGAAAAAGTAGATTTATTTTTTAGTATAGCAAAAATAATATGAAGCAGTTTCCGCATCAATGCAACAATGATAACCATGTTATGTTTTCCTTTGCTCTTCATTTTTAATTTAAATTCTTGGAAATTACGGTTAACAGAAGAAGATACAATGGCAGGGAAATATAGGATTTTGCGCAGATTTGCAGAACCAATTTTGGATATTCTGGTTTTTCCTCGAACTGATTGTCACTGGCCAAGCATACTGTCCCAAAAAAATAAGATCTGGCCAGTTATTCTGACCCACCCTTTGGCTCACTGCCATTAAGTTAAGGAAATACCCTAGAACATATTACATTAATAGACATGTTTTTTCTTTCTCAGCTGAAAG